>QVRM01002189.1:0-35000 GCA_003439945.1 Dermanyssus gallinae | reverse complement strand
AATCGTGTACGTCAAGCGAAGATGAAATTAGCGGAGGGTACAATTCGTTCTGCCACCCAAGCTCTGCCGCCTTCAAACATAATCACACCACGCACAAATGTGCACAAGGAGTCCGAACTGAAGACCAAACATTCCTGTTCAAGAGTGGTAGATAAACCAGAAGAAATGGGTTTAATACAACATGAAGAGATACAATTTTGCACGAAGTATAAAAAAGGACTCCAAGACTTCCACCGATTGTGCGTCCGGTGTAAGAAATTCGTCAATCCTGGCTTGGACCGCAGATGCAAGCATAGATTCCAAAACCGGTATCCAACAGGGAGATCCACTAGGGGAGAGGAGCTATAGGCCGTACTACAGATCGAGAAGCCAGGAGAACTCACTCAGCACTTATAAGTGTGAGGTGTTAGCTATAGGAGGCAATCCACAAGAGCAAGGTAGAGCCATTCAAACGATCATGCAAGCACTTCCCGAAATAATTCACTTTTCTGGGTGCTCTCGTCTGATGTGGAAAAATCCCACGGGTTTTTCGTACAGAACCAAAATCTTTTGTAAGATTCCGCCCACGTTTGACAACTAGGCATCAACAGGCGGCCCTTTGTATATGAAGGCAGAGTTTTGGTTCACCAAGATATAACTGCACGTAGCGAGCATCACTGACTTTTAAATATACAGGAAGCCTTGCAACATATGGCGAGACTTCTAGGGTCATTCTATGTGAGGTGTTGAACATTCGTTTATTTGGGAACTTATGGAAGAGCAAGTCTTCCAGTATCCTTTAGGCGCCGCATAATTAGACTGGCCTCGTCGCAGACTGCTGTGTTGTATTGAAGCAATTTGGTTCTCTGGCGGAAACGTTTGTTAATGAAAATGGAAAAATGTAGGTAATTAAAACGGCCATAATGGTAGATGTGACGATCCGAAACCAACTTGACCTCGGCTCTCTACAAGAGCACGTGAGCCAACAAACGGGCTATTTTTAGACGCTCAGTATAATCTTAGCGCGGGTTTCAAGACTTACCCTCTTCTCAGTTTGGTACAGTGCTGGATCCAAACTCCTTCTGCATGGTCTCGGTTATTAAGTAAAGCGCCTCCGTCTGCAAGCCGTTCTTATGCATGCTGTGTGGTCGACTAGTCAGTGCTGACAATCTATGCCCGCCAAGCTGCCTAAAAAGTCCCGGCAAGCTCACGACAAGACACGCGGAGCTCAATGGAGTAGTGAAATAGGCACTGAGAAAAGAAGGAGTACCATTTACACTCAAGCTCAAAAGTCTGAGCAAAATAAATTAGTTATGGCCTGATGGGGTCATCATACTTCTATGGTCACACGGCAAAAACCTCGTCTCATGCATGGCAGCATTATCTTTACCTCCGTCACAGCTACCTGTATGTCGAGTGTTGATGGGTCGCAGAACACGCATATTCGGAATAGCAAAAAAGGTATCTTGAGTTGTCAAGAAGCTACCACGTTAAGCGTATTGCCTTGAAGACACTGGGACCTATAAGTGTCGGTATCGCAAAATTTTCCAGGGATATCGCAAAACAAGGTACGGAGGATATTGCAGGCGACCGACGCAAAACGACGTTTTTGAGCCAGATGACGTCGTTGGCTGTTTGTAGAGGGAACGTGGCTTCTAGTATGAGCGCCATGGGCTGATATGAAATCAACTGATAACGCTAGAAACCTTCCTTCTATGCCACTGTAAGGTTTAACGACTAATCATAAGATTATCAAGCAAGAACTGAACAAGAGCAGAAGAACGAACAAATTAGCCCAGGCAAACTGCACGGGGGGGGGGGGGGGGTAGTAGGATGACGATTGGAAAAGGTCGCGCCTGTGTTGCTTGGCTGAACTCGCTCTTTCAGTTGCGGTGTAACTAATCATGTCAATCAAGTGCCGGAACACGGCTATTGCTATGATTGTTCGCAATAGTACTGGCCGCAACAATATTAGCAACTCTCGCAACCGTAGTCGATTAGTAATCTAAGCCCAGTTAGTCTAAGCAGCCGTAGTCCAGGGGTAGTGATAACAGATAACCGCTACTCCCTTTATTACCTGCCTAGCTACCTTCATGTCTGTCTATCTGCTGGCTGTAAACAGTTGAATGGTCATTTGTCCAATTAGCCAGCTATTTCAACTGGTGCGAGTACGACCAGCAGTAGCAGTTGTAGTAGTTGATGTTGGTATTGTTTTGTGGCGGCGTGGTCTAGTGGGGGACTAGTGCGCTAGTCATGGTTGTCATCTACTGGGATGTCGCCGGTTCGATTCCTGCTGTTGATCGAAGTTCGATGCTCATTGAGAATAGATTATAAACCATACCGCTGAGAGTCAGCGGCCATGTTGTCACAAGGACTGTTGGGAAAACCCTAGCCATCTCAACATGTCCAGCTCTCGGCGCATTGAAGATATACCTCACGGTGAGCTCCAAGCCTGTTGGGGACGGAGAATGGTCTAAAATTAAAAACAACCTCCTTAAAAAAATTCAAATTGTTTTGTTGTTGTTGTTGTGGTTGTTGTTGTTGCTGCTGCTATGTCGTAGATGGTGTTGCTGCTGTGTTGCTGTTATTATGTAGTAGTAATTATCGTCGTCGTCGTCGTTGCCGTTGTTGTTGTCGTCGTCGTCGTCGTCGAGGTTCTTGCTGTTGTTAAGGCAGTCCGAGCAAACAGGCGAGCACGCCGATCAGAGACTGCCACCGTGAGCAACAGCAGCAGCCACATCAAGAACAAAAGTATGACAACAACGACTTCAATAACGACAACAACAAAGTACTCAATTACAAAATATCTCATCTCATTGAATAAACGCCATGGAAATATCTGTACTACTGGAGGAAGCCTGCCGAGAGTCCAGCTCCTTTTTACGTTCTTTGATAGCCCATCGACCCACGTGTTACTGGTGGTATAACCACATAAAGAATTATATATATAGGGCAAGTGCAAAAAAGTAAACTCGTTGTGCGAGGAGGTCGAAGAAAACCCTTAATCGTGCATAGCTAAATGAATCACATGCTAAGATAGCAGCCGCGGCCAATGCTCTTTGAGGAGGCTTCGAAGTCATCTTCGAACCAGTCTCAATCAGATATCAGAATCGTAACAGAACACATACGACAGACGCGAATCAGCTAAAAATATGCGATAAATATAAATAGCGAAAAGATGAAAGACGTTCTTAAGCGGCCTAAAGCGCTCTGAACAAAGCCTGGAAAGAAATAACATAGCAAACAAACCCATGGCAACAAGTGTTAGGACCGAGGAAATTTCGGGAGCATCATAACCGCACAATAGAGGTCTCGTGGAAGCATGCCAGTAGATTTAGATCCAATTTTAGCAAAGAAGCTAAATTGAGCCTCAACAGCTTGGCCCCTATGCCAATAGACTAATCATTTTGTTTAGCCTACGGGGCGGGGGCTCACTACAACAACCGCCACAGCAAAAAATCATACTTCAAAAGCCACTTATGTCAAATATACGGCGCGTCTAAAAAAACGGCACAAGTTCTTATCCTATATATGCCAATATATGATATGTGTGAGTGGTGTAGTGTATATAGAAGGCAAGTATATATAAAAATCGTTTAAAAGGCAAGAGTACTAATACTATATAAAATCGAATAAAAACGACGCATTTGAGCTTGCGGGCGTTCTAAGTAACTAACATTGAAAACATATATATCGTCGTGGCTCCTGGGGAGCGCAAGCCATATAAATATATATATATATATATATATATATATATATATACAAAGAGAGAGAAAGCGAAAGAGAGAGAAAAGTACTTTCACGCACTTATGTATCTGAAAAATGACCACTAAAAGACCAATGATGTTACGATAATAATGTCGATAACACCAGTAATGATGATGGTGACCACAACTGTTGAAGACCGCAAAGCTTCTGTTGGCAAACTGGTGCGAACAGACCTGGTGGGAAATGCAGGACACATTTAAGTCGTAATGCGACGTGAAAAGTGTGCACTCTTCATGTGTTACGTTTTGCAACAGAAGTCGAATATTATCGCCATCAATCAGAGACGGTGAATCGACCGAAATCGTAGTAGACGCTGCTGTAGTAGCAAAGTAATTGTAATAGTTGTTGGTTTCGTAATAGTGGAAGTCGAAAGGATAGAAAACAGTTTAGGTAGGTAAAATGGCCGCAATAGCGTTATTACGAGTAAATCTATCGCTTCATTGGAAATTCCGGACGAACGACAGTGACGACGACAACAATAATGACAACAACAACTATGAAAACAACAATAACAACGACAAAAACAGCAACAATTTCCTCAGCCGGTCCCCGACTTTACGATGCCAACGAAAGCCATCGACGCCTTCCAGGTAGCTTTCTTCCTACCTTCGGCACTTCAAGTTTGCTGCTGTGCTGTTCTATTGATCGACCGATCTATTTGGCTGGCTGTATTTCTTTCGCTCTGTCTATTTAACCGTTTCCCCTGCCTTTTTTTTTCTTTCGTTTAAATTGCCCAGAATCTTGCCCGCCCCAGAGACGTCTTCTCACGTCTCTGCAGCGGCAATAGCGAGCAAATAATCAAACTACCATCTTAGCTGGATAACTGGATTCCTTATTGCCGAACACTGGCAGACAAGTGTGAGTGTCCTCGTCAACGAAGACAGTTGTATATAGTTGCTGATCGTAGTAGGTAGTTCGCCTATTCTTAGTCAGCTGGGATTGCCTGCACACTTCTTACAGCTAGTTCATTCCCTGAAAATATTATTATTATTATTATTACTACTATAGAGGCAACGCCAAGATGACGTTGAGTGGTCAGCGACACTCGAGCAATAACAATGATGTTATATAATTAAGATATTAGTGTTGTGATACATGTACATAATGATAATAATAGAACCCTGTTTCCAACAAAAAATATTATTATTATTATTAATATTTTGCACACAGAATTACACATTTTTAAAGTACAAATGTTATAAGCTAGTAAAATAATTTCTGGGACGATTTCTGCAGGCTTTTCCGCCAGTACACCCAGTATCCTCTTGAATACGTCTAACCAGGTTCTTTAGGAAACGACCTGGTTCTTTTGCTGATAAGACTCACCTATCAGTATCCGAGTATATAACTTGTTCAACAGCCGCTGCTACCAAAGATATATATGTATATTTAAATATTCGCAGTACTATATATATATATATATATATATATATATATATATATATATATATATATATATATATAATTACGTGTATTTGCAACTGGCGCCACGATTTGCCTTCATATAAGACAAATGTTTGTTAAACAATTCTTTATTGTCGTGACGTATATATATATATTTATATATATATGCGGTGTGCATAATCGATGATGGCTTCGAGCAAATAAATTACCCCGCCAGAGAAAAAGAAACACCTAAGAACCGAAAACGACATTTCGCGCCAAATCGTTTCACATTGTTTATTACGCTCAGCATAACTGTCTGATACTGGGAGTGGGGTCAGCTCCCAGGTGTCAGCTAGCAGACGTGGATGATCGTAACAACACATAATCAGTAAGAAGTACTCGGAAAATGTCACCACACCACTATGTATACACTTGCGGCTGTTTCGTCCGCGAAAAAAGTTTTCCAGCCCGTGAAGAATACCAGAAAAGCTCTTGACCTAAGCAGCGTCGTATCCGAAGGAGCCTCAACGAAACAGCTGTTCGTCTGTACCATAACTTAAGCAACAGTCAAGCTTCAAGTATGTCTCCGTCTGGAGAGCTATTGACCCGACTAGGCCGGTCTAGCTTGCTTAGGTTCTATACGTTCTTAGATGCTGGACATTAGTAATCGTATAGGTGCTAGTTCTAGCAATGGCACAGTAGGCTGGCTACATGTGTGTCTAGTGGGCCTCTTGATGATGACATGGACTGCGGAGTAGGTGGCATCCGTCTATTGTTGACTAATACGATACGACAGAGAAGCTGCAGGGTTGCTGTGAGCTCTAAGTAAGCTCAACTATTTCGGTGAACATCCTGTGCATCGATGAGAAGTTACTCTGGACCTAGAAACTCAATGTCGTGCAGCCGCCAGGTGGAAGAAGAGTCTATACAAAACGAAGAGAAGGTATGTCGTGACGTTGTGGACAAGCACTTGTAGGCTATGTCGTAAACGCACAACCTGCCCGGCTTTCAGTTCGTTGTGAATTCGTGTAACCACTTGATAAAGTCGCACGCGTCCGACGACGAGCCAATCCGCCGCACGTCACGCATGAAATTCGAAGTCCAGGAATAGGAACACGTCATCACCTTCAACTCCAGTTGCGTCATCCGAATGTTACTCCGCTGGATGGATGGAGTAGAATTCATGTGGTGCAGAATCTCCTATACGGGCACAATACAGGCTGCAGCATGAGGCTTGAGCAGCTTAGTAGTAAAGTAGAGGGATCGGAACGAACTAAAAATAAACTTTACTCGGAAGCTGCGAAGTTGTTATTAGGCACGAGATGAGAGGCGATGGGGGGGGTTCAGCGCACAGACACGAGTTTTGAACCCCGGTCAGCTACCCTCAACGTAGCGCTACAGATGGCGCATTTCATAGATTTCTGGCACGAATGGCCCGACACATTGGCTTGGCAGCTTGTTTCGAATGTAAATCTCCGGATTAACCCTGGGACGAATGAGTAAGTGAGTGTACGGCGCTCGCTCTGACGGCGGCACTGGTGCTGCTGTTGTTGCTGTTGTTGCTGCTGCTGCTGCGTGAGCCGTCAAAACGACACGAATCGTCCGGAGCGGCGATTTCAGATTCGTTGTTCAGAAGCGCAGAGCGCAGGCGGCCATCAGCGTTGGCACGCTTGAGTATCGCATCTAAATTGGTTCGTTCGCACTTCCGCCCAGAAACAACAAACAACTTCGCACAACCGGTCTCCAACCAAGCATATAATACGTGTTCACGACTCCTCGCGCATCCGAACACGCGTCGGTCGCACTTCGAACGGCTTCGCACACACGTCTTAGTGGCTGATAGCGACAAGAACAGCAACAAAAAACACGATTCTCACCCGGCCGCAGTGGTGTGTGGCAAACGCTGTAGTGACGAAGACGATTATGATCGTGGCGCTGATGACGACGATGATGATGATGGTAATTAGTATGGTTAGCACATAGACTGCTGATGACGTTGTGGGAGGCGGCACGGGCAGCGATCACAAACGAATGTATATTTTAGAATACTAATATACATAAATATATAAAATACTATATATATATATATATATATATATATATATATATATATATATATATATATATATATAAATATTTAAAAAACAAAAAAATATATATATATAAAATGTATATATATATATATATATATATATATATATATAGCCCTACAAAACAATTTAAGCATTGATGTTCGATCGAGTGAAACATGGCGGGATCTAGGAGGCTTCAGAGCAATCGACCGCCTGCGGAACTTTAAGTGGCGTAGTACTCTTGCTTTCTCTGTCTCTCGCCCCCCTCTCTGCCTGGCCGTATATATCTATACATGTCTGTGTATAGGCATATGCAACCTCATAACCTTCATCAACTGAAACGTAGCAGAAGGTCACCAGATAGTGCACTCGGATGTGCTAGAACTGACAATGTTTTTAGTTCTAGCACGTACAATATGTGATGACCTTGCTTCTCAAGAGCCCGTATGTCAAACGTACTTCTAGTTTCAAACATTTATCTATATAGCTTTCCTGCATGTCGCCAACTTCGATTGCTTCGATTTGTCTGATGCATCCTTCTTCCATAGTAAAGGTGGTAGAGACCGGTGCTGTGTTGCTGCACTTGTTGTCCGGGACACACGCCTATATATGAGTGAGTGATTTTACAGATGACAGCACATTCCAGTAAAGTGTAAACACATCTGCTCTGTAAAACCTTAAACGTGCAATCTATCGCTCTAAAGGCCGTAGGCCGATTCGAGTTTATAAACGGTTTATTTGCTTGACGGATGGCAAAATTAACGCTTGCAAATCCTAATCGTACTCGCTTATTTGACGATTAGTCATAACTTGCAGGAGTACTTATACTGGAAAATATATCTCTATGACCACGACGAATTGTAGCATACACACCCTTTTATATAATCACAAAAGTGATTTCATGTTACGCTATGTTTCAATACGATTGACAATAGGTCTCACCTGTTACGATAATAAAGGGTCGTAGTATTAACATTGTGAATAACACATGAACAACTACATCCAATGGTATGTTAATCCATGGATACTCTGCTTGAGCTCCTGGAATAGATCCGGCATTAAAACGTCATCAGTAATCCAGACCCGGTCAGGCTATTATCTCCTCTATGTCGAGCCCTAATAGTAATAGCAAGTTCGATCCTTTTTATCAACATCCGATTCGGCCAGATCCGCGGCATACCGCAGTAAAACGGAAACAGACTAAGTGATCCAGCCAGAATAGAAAGAAATGAAAACGCTGTGCCACTCGACGTAGCATTTGCATACGAGCGGCCACTATGGGCGTTTAATTGATAATTAAATATGGATACGTCTATCGCTAGCGATTGCTGTTGCGCACTGAATACAAATTAAGCTGGCCTTGACTAATTTTCGGGATCAGCTTCTGGTGTCGGCCAAGCAGTGTGATCCCATAAGACATAAAGAAGAAACAGACAACAAGAGAAATTATAGGAAGTCCGCTCCACGTGTTCGCACATTTCACTTCTCCACGAATATTATTATTACAAAAACCTTTTTTACCTTGTACAGGTGGTCGACACCAGGCCTGGACCCAGAGCTGATGTAGTTTGTCGTCACGTTCGCTCGGGGACAATTGTTTACACTCCGTTATGAATTAAATAACACGGATTTTTAATATATATATATATATATATATATATATATATATATATGTATATATATATGATTTTAACCGTCAAATAAAGTAAGTCTTTCCGCCAGTCAGCTGTCGTTATATATATATATATATATATATACATTAGAAATCCGCTCCGATTGTGACTTTGTCTCGGTGTGCCTATATATATATATATATATATTTAATTGTTGTTTATTCTCAGAACTGCGGTTTCGGAATGCTTAAAACCGCGCAAAAAATTGAGGTACAAAGTATCACATCATCAGCACGTTAATAACACATTTTCCCGACATATTCACTATAATGTAAACAATAAAATTACGAATTGTTACACAGACGTCAGTAATGAATACCCTTCTCACTTCGAGAGCAAACTTTTTGGCTGACCGGTAAGACTGATTGGACCTCGTTTGGAGGAAAGCTCCCGACTATCGGTACGCAATGTGTGAGCGCTTAGCGACTTCATTCTTTAACGCATTTCAATAGAGTTGCACGACGCATCGTTCTTTGACATCAGCGGTGATTGAGAATAAAACGCCGGGCAAATAACGTTTTTTGCCATCTTGAAAGCAAGAAGTGCAACATCAAGAGCCGAACATGTCTTGCTTATGTGGTGATAATCGTATGTTTCAAAAACGTCTGTAACAGTGTCCTTCGACGTCTTTCAACACCCACTTTAAGAAAATCATTCTGAATTCCCGGCAAAATAAACAACATAGCCACCTCTTCAAGTTGAAATCCTGTTGCAAACACCGAAACTGAAACACAGAAGAGAAATAAGCAGTATTTTATAAATCAGAGACAAGCATTTGACGGGAACCCCAGGTATCTCGAGACTTCGTGAAATCCGTTCATTACGTAAGATGACCGCGTAACATTTGGGCGTTAGGATTCCAATATGAGCGTGCCTGTTTGGAGCGCTAATAAACTAGAAATTAACCAGTTTCGAACGCTAATGGATTCGAAGTGTAGAGTCGTGCTAAAGTCAAAAACGGAACTCTGTGCTTTTCTAATGAAAATATTATACTAAGACGATTCCATATTACCAACTTAATACAATTACAGTGCGTCTGTCTATTTGTAACGCGTTAGGTGAATCAACCGACAGTGAAGGAAGGGCAATTAGAACACTTAAGCATTGACAGAAAACACGAATGTTGCAAGCAATCGAAGGCGGCCGCCACATCCAGAAAAAAAGCCCGAGCAATAGCTGGTTGCCCGCGATGGTGTCTTCAACTTCCTGCCATAAGTGTGCCAATGTCAGCTTTGGCGAAGTGAAACCCAGGGAAACCTAACTAGCGCGATACGAACATTCTACAAATGTATAGAATGCTGCTCTACTCTGATCATGACAACTCTAGCTTGGGAGGGGGGAAGGGTCCAATGTGGTCTGCAATGGCAAATTAATCAAATGAGCTCGGGGGTAGGAGAATGCCGTGTAGTAGCCTACTGGGACAAAGTGCTGTTTTTTTTTCTGGGAGGTTTCGAGAATGCATGATGCACATGCGCCACTAGCAGCCTGCGTGACTAGTGTGAGACTCGCAAACCCACTAAGCCCGGATTCCTCCCCACCCCCCCCCAGGCTCGGTATTACTTTGGCATTACATCGAAGGGGACAAAGTGCTGCTTTAACTCAACTGCACAAGCCATCAGCAACTGGTTGTCGAATTGTCTCCAAAATGCTGGGATATTTAGCCTTCTCATTGCTTCGGCCACGCGACAATGTAAGATTTGAGGATAGTTACGAATAACTACCCATACATGCTTGAATTGATTTTGCTTTAGAACGAAGTACTGGCACAACGGGGTTCCCGCCTACGTCTAAGAAGATTACATTGTTAGGTTCGCTTGAACTCCTAATAACACGCCTGTACGCGCCATCGATACAACTTGCTAGCAGAGTCCCGCTGAGAACTGCAATTTCCGCTGGTCGTGGGATGGCTGAGCTTGCCATCACAGTAGTAAAACGTTTCTCGTCGGTACTCTCTAAGGAGAAAGCTAGTAGTCAAAGCACCGCAGGCCAAATCGGCATTATCAGCAATTAAAACACTAAGCCGGCTAGCGTAGCTGGCTCAGACGGTCACTGAAACAAGCAATACTGTCACTATTGTGCTGCCTAATAGATGCTGGGGTCTTTGGATTGATTTTCTTTGGGCAAACGCGAGATCGGCCCGCAATAATGGCCACGATAAAGGAATACATCAGCAACTGCCAAGGAGTTATTTAGGAGTCCTTGACATTTGCCCACAACACCCACAACAATATGGGTAATACAGCTACTCAGTGACGGACAAGTGGCCTCATCGATTGTATGACAGAAGTTTCTCAGAGAAAAAGACGTTGAGAAGCATTTGCCAAAACCCCAAAGCAAAATATTGATTTTTGGATTCCTCGATAAAAATACACAACAGAGTACCACTTGACAAATGTTGAATTCGACAAAATGTATGCATTCTTACAGACCTGCATTTCCTAGATAAACCTGAACCATTTGGACATTGCCAGCTTTGCTATTTCTTGTTCCTGTCGCCCCAACACTGCAGTCAAAGCGTACGTAGCCTTCTATACCACTGTCTATCACTGCCTTGTTTGTCTTTGTTTCGCCTCAATTCGCTACAATTTAAATATAATATGTCTCAACTACCACAATCCACGCAGTTTTTGCCCAGGGCCTTAGGCTAAGCTGTTACAACAATAAGTACGATCATTTCTGAGTCCTGCAGACTGGTAACCCTAAACATTGTGGTACCACTCCACAGTTGATAATTACATGCATTATTTATATTATGCATAGTGATATTATCCGGTCTACCTATAGTTAATGAGAAGTGTTTGCATTGTAGCATCAACACTAAACGTAAATATCACTAGCTTTAGTAGCCCTAGCACATTCGAATGAGCAATTTTAATAAGCTGACGAAAGATCGTTTTGTCGCAAGAGTTTTTTTAGCAAGCTTTTTCTCATCGTTTTCTTCTTCCTAGCCACAAGCTGGATAAAAGTCCCTCCCTCCCCATGATAATATAGCTTTGACTTCCGAACCAAAACTGGAGTATCAACAACTACGGTTTAGACTAATGAAGAGTTTGACACCATAAATGCTTGGTCAATGGATACAAACAATGAAATACATTTATAAAACAAACGTTACTACTTAAAACTATGATATTACTACTAAATGGTTAACTTCAGAATGGTTGACACTCCGTTCACGTTCTCACGTGCTTCCTAGCATTTGAAACGATTATAGCACGACATCATGACATCATAACACCAATTCGAATATCCATCCGATTCTCTCCGGTTGCAAGTTGATTTTGGACTCCGTTTTTCGATTCTTCTAGTTATACTCTTGAAAAATACTCACTGACAATCTTGATTGGTCCCCGTTAGTGCATATTTTCTTCTTAAGTTCGCCGTATAATGCTTTCGGCTGCAAAATGTCTACGACAAGAATTGCTTCAACGGACACCGTTGACTGAATTTCAGTTATATCTTTATTTTCCGCTGCACTTGATAACATCTTTCTGTGAGAGATAGACATCATTTCAACCGCTCTAGTAGATTTATTTTTAAAATGCTTACGCATTCCGGAAAATGTGATAACTTTTGTCAGGCTTACCGATAAAATAAAAAAACTACAACGGGTGGGCAAATTCAAGTTTGACAGTGACTTAAACAAATAATCCTGGGTGGAACAACTATCGATGTGGAAAGTCTACTGCATCATCGTGTGAGTGAGCACAGCCCTAAATACACGATAGAAATTTGCAGAATTCGATCGAAATGCTTTAGAACTATTTTAGCACTCGCTTTAAAAAAGCAAGACTTGGTTTTTGAGCAAGCAATGACGCGTCTCTCTCTCTCTCTCTTTCAATAGACAAAGTGTGGTCACTAGGAAGTTGAATTGTTCACCGACTCGTGGTACCGTATAGGCATCAAAAGCAGTGCATTTCCGTTGGAGCTACGCAAGCTGCACGCCTGAACACAGCAACAACCTTCTACGGTATAGAAGGTTGTCTACTTAAAGATATGAGTACTCTAATGTCTAACTGTGTTAGTCTTTGCCACCGGACCCGTGAGTAGCCCGATTCTCGGGCTACTCACGGGTTGCAAGTAGCAAACAAGTTGGTTTGCAAATCGAATGGGGCTACGAGGTGAGCCTGAAAGAAGATCAGTGGGAAAGGTGCAGTTTGAGCCTATCTAAGCCTACGCAGAAGGCGGATGATCTGAGGCAGAGCGGTGGACGGGGAGAGCGCGTATCGGTTGTCCAATCATGGCCGTTGCACCACCATGTGCCAATGAGAGCGGCGGGTGCTGCCATTGACGTCCATAGATGCTGTGGATGGCTGTGTGTCGAACCTTCGGTGTCCGCCCACCCATTGGCACGCGTGGCGCGTTCCGTCGGAACACGTGGACACGTTCACACTGAAACTACTACTACATACTTCGCCATCACAGTTACAACAACAACAACAACAAGTACGATGATAATCGATGATGGCCATTATCAGCAATATTTATGATGGAAGGTTTGGTAATATGTTGTAGATATTGTTCTGACATGATTGTGATTGTTGTTGTTATGGTTGTTGTTGTTGTTGTTGCTACCGTTGTTCTGGTGTTGCTCTGCTCACCTTGTTGTTGTTGTTGCTGTTGCCGTTAGCCGTCTAGCTGTGTTAGCTGTGTATCTGTTTGTGTGTGCGTGTATGTGGTTTGCCGCTGTGATCGCGTTGATTCTGTGTTTTTTTTTCGTTGTTGATTTAGCCGCTTATTTTATTCGTATTGTTGTCAGTGTCGTTGTTGTTGTCGGCGGCGGCGGCGGCTGTAATGGAAACGATCATAGTAACGATGTATGCCTGTCTGTATTGTAATTAAAGCCAGTCAGTCATGTTATTGTCGTTGTTGTTGATATCGTTGTGATTCTCGTCGACGACGGCGACGTCATCTTTATCAAGATGATTATCTTGTTGCAGCCGGGCAACTCTTATTGCTTTGGCGCTCCGTCCGTTGCCCTCTTTCTCTTTAGCGTTTCTGTTGTTTTTCTCTCACTCTCGTTGCCACTCCCTCTCTCGGTCGCGGTCTCGTTATCTCTCGCGCACGCTCTCTCTCTCTCTCTCTCGTTTGCGTTCTTTTACCACTGGGGGTTGCTTGGAGGTTGCCGTGCTTATGAAGGGGCTGCTGCGGAGGGGGAGGAGGAGTAGCAGCAGCGGACGTAGCGCGGGCTCAGTGGACAAAAGGGTTTCCTTTTCTCTTTCGAAAACTGCTCCAGCGCCGCCGCAGCCGCCGTCATTGCCACTGTCTGCCTGGCCAAGACGACGAGTTGACCAGACTGCCGGTCGGGTCGGGTCGGCCAGACAAAACGAACGAACCAACCAACCAACAGGCTCGTCCAACGACGACGGCCATCTTCGACAAGTTCTCGCCCCGCCAAATGCAGAGGCGGTAGTAACTGTTGTCGTTGTTACCTACAAAGCACGGCACTGGCGGCTGACGACAGATGTAGACGCCGAATTTCTGCTGTTGCGCGCGGTGGCGGGGAGGCGGGGGCGGCGGGGGGGGAGTCGACACCAGAAGGGGCGGTGGTGGTGGCGACGGCAAAATCTGCCGCCCTTACTTGCCGCCTTCGTCGTCGTCGGCGTCGTCGTCGTCGTCTTCATCATCATCGCCGCCATAATCAGTGCAGACGATGCCAGACCAAGGCGCCGCGCTGTTGCCGCTGCCAAAGACGTTGTCTAACGGACAACGGACGGCTAACAACAACAACAGCAGCAACAACAACAACAATGAGAACGACAACAACACTCAGAACGACACAACGGCCTTGTACGATAACGTAGCGAACCCAACGGGCGCCGGTCGGCTCACAGCTTGTCAGCCAGTCGCCGATTGGCCCGCGGCAAGCCTGTTTGAGAAGAATGCGAGAGAGCGAGAGAGAAAGGGAGAACAATAAAGACAGTTAAATCAACAAAAGCAGCAGCAGCAGCAACGACGACAACACTAACATTGGACAATAACAAAAGATTCAATATCAGTTTAAACAACAACAACATGGCACTAGTAACATACACAAAGCATCAGCAGCAGCCATAACAACAGCAACAACAACAACAACAACAACAACAACAACAACAACAAAAAGCAAAAGCATTAAAGGCAAACGTTAAAAGAATGGGCGTGAGTCAAGGAAGCTCGAGGTACATGAAATGTGAGTAAAAATCAAATACGCCAAAAAATGGAAAACAAATGGAAACAGAAGGGGGAGATGAAAAAGAAGAAGAAGAAGAAGGGAAACAAGAAGATTAAGTTGATGAATCAACGACATACAGTGACAAACAGATAGACAAACGCGTATGCACGGACTTATCGATTCACGTCGGCGGCACACAGGGCCGCTTAGCGTTGACACGTTAAGCTGTTTGGGGCAGTTGGATGTGAATGGCGACGATCCTCCACCGACGACGACGACGACGACAACTGTGTACGTCGCGGGAACTGCTCGCCGTACAGAGCTTGTGATAAACAACATCACGCTGTTATGTACTGCAGTGTATCTGTTTTGCGCGTTTGCGTTTCCCCGGGCCTCCAAACTTAAATCAGCCACATGGAGAGGTTTAGAAAACATATGTAGCCAGCTATGTTATTTGTGCAATTAACTGCAAGAACATACTTGTGTACATACGTATGTGTGTGTGTGTGTGTGTACATGTAAGTATATATAGTGTCTTCAAATGAAATGAATGGATCGCAGATTTGAAACGGGTTGTAGAGCAACTCGTTAAAATACGAATGTTTCCAGTGTAATCGAAGGCGGAAATGTTGTGCTTGGGAGTGATAGTTTATCCACTGAGAACCTAAACATACCGGTGGAATAGACTTCTACTTCGTTGCCAACGTTAGCTAGCTAATGAAAAATAGTAGTATTGAATACGTTTGCAAACATCGGGTACCTGTGATGTCTCGTTTTGAGCTCGTACGTTCAATACCTCAAAATGTTCAGGTAGGGGCGGAGAAAACAGCTTACAGTAATCATATCGTGGATCAAACCATTATCGACTTGGCTACCAAATTGGTCCCTTAAAATGCGATTTTTTCGCATGCGGATGTTTATGAGCGTAATGGCAAAAGTTTGAGGTATTTGATGTAAAACGTCAAAACTAAGACATCGCAGGATCTCGGTTTTCGTTTATTTAATACGACTATATTTCTTCGCTAGTCAACGTTCGATGTATTTCAGAAAATTATAATATTCTTCCGAACACAACGCTATGTTTCGTTTCTTAATCGAACAACTCGTTCTTGGCAAATTGCAATTTTCATGAAGTAATGTCTGACTAGCCACATCGGTACAACACATTTTAGTAATTTCACTGTCAGTCTGAACCAAGACATTTACGCCTACTATTCCGTTAGAGAACATGGCCCAAACATTCTATCCGAAAATGCTTGTTTAAACAGGTTCGACGACGTATACCTTGTGTATGTATATATATTTATGAACACAATGCATATATATATATATATATATATATATACACATTTAAATGATGGTTATTTTTTCTTTTCAGGTATGTGAGATATCCGATTGGAGGTGGGCCAATCAGCCAACCAACACCATCATCTAACGGTAATATTCTGCGCGTGCGCTTCTGGACGACGCGCGCGGGTACGTACAATAATACACAATGGAATGACGAGAGGCCCCCATCACGTTGTTTTCTCAAGCCAGTAGTCATCAAGTCAAGTTAGCCCAACGCATGACAGCGTCGGTTCCATCTAGTAGCGGCATAGCCGGTATAGAAAGGTCACTTTATTATTATTATTAATATAATGACAATGATTATTATCATTATTTTTACGGCCTTCGTCGACGCCAGACGCCCACACCTGTCGCGAAGACAGTCTAAAGCCCGTCGGCGCCGCCGCTGTCTTCCTTCAAGGAGGAGCCTAGCCTCGTCCGCCGTACGGCATCTCCTCTCTCGCAGATGCCCACTCCTCTATCTGCCCCTGGTTAGCGTTTAGGCGGCTTTCTTCTGCGTTAGAAGTGGTGCAAAGGGTCACGTACATTTTGGGAGCAAGTCCTAAAGATACCCACAGACCTCCAGCAGCGTGATTTTGTTCGGATGCGATGTGCGTAGTGGTCTAGAGGACTAGTGCGTTAGTCACGCTGTCGACCGGGGTGTCGCGGTTCGACCCTGTTGTTGGCCAAATTTTCTTTGAGCGATGCTCATTGAGAATAGACGATAAACTATAACCGCTACGAGGCAGCGGCCATGCAGCCACAAGAACTGTTGGGAAAACCCTAGATATCTCAACATGTCCGACCATCAGTGCATTGAAGATATGCTTCCATGGATGGGTTTTAAGCCCGTATGGGCGGAGGGATTGTCTAGAATTTAAAACAACTTCCTTTAAAAATGTTTTAATTTTAGATGTGCGGAGGTGTGTCTAAACAGGATTTCCCTCGATACGTTTGCGCGCTCTTAGCTCCAGTTGGCGGTCAGCCTCGGTGGCCTCGGGCTTAGCTTAGTTTCTCCAGCCTTGGTAGATCACCAAGACGAAGCCGTTCAGGAGTCACAACTCACCTTCGACGACTCAGATCCAGAAGAGGGAGAAAAGGGCATGCAAAAGGCGTGTGACAAAATTTCCTTGGATCAAGCCGTGATACTGATATAGATATAAAGAGTTCAATCAGTACATTTACCGGCTAGCAATAATTTTATACATAAACATACAAGAACTGTGATATTATATATGTATATATATAATTTTACAATTTTTCTTACGCCTATTTCGCCAACCAACTATTTCGCCCGGTGGCCCTGACTTCTAATGGGCCACGTGGATGATGACGATGATGATGGAGGGGTGGTGGTGGTGATGCATGCCAGCTGGTGCACCGCTGCGCTGTGCTACCTGCATTGCTGCGGGGGACCTGGGGGTTCACATCTCCGTCCTACACGTCCATGAATGGACGCGTGGAGCGGGGGGCATAGCCGAAAGGCTGAGCAGCTAACAAAACAGTCGAAAGGCAGCAAACAACTAGACACAAGACTACACAAACAAGCGTAAGAACAAACCCCTTACCACTCGTCGCGTCGGGCGCGTCTTACACAAACACACACACACACTCACTCACACAGATGGTATACACAAATGACACAAGGAATTGGCCAGACGGCCGGCAATTGTCATGCCGGAAAGGCCACCATGAAGACGGCAAGGAAGAAGGAGACAGCGCGCTGTGTCTCAATCATCAGGCAGTTGTCATCCTGCATCATCCACAGACAAGATGTTAGCCCACGGACTGGCTGGCTGGCTGGCTTGCATGTTAGTGAGTTAGTTCGTTCAAGTGCTGAGGGGTGGTGACATGTGACATCCGTACGCACGCTGCGCGCGTCTCAACGCTGACAATCAACGCTGACCGACAATAGGCAGCCATCATATATCATGTTAGGTTAACTACGGCAACCAGCCCGATATAATGACCGAGCGTACCGATAATGAACGACAGTTCGTCGTTCGTGGTAACTAACTATGAACGTTTCATAATTACGTACGACACATGAGCACAAGTTATTGTCAAGCAAGTATTTTAGGTGAAAACCCCAAAGAATAGACCTGTTTATATATATATATATATATATATATATATATATATATATATATATATATATATATATATATATATATATATATATAAATAAAGGTGATATGTGTATTTAGGAATATATGTCAAGCTAGTAGCATATCCATTCACAGGCCGAAAATCTATTTTACGGCGCTCCGAAAAAATGTAATGGGAGAAATCGCAAACACACCGGAAACGGTCCGGCTCTAATCGGTTGGAGGGTATTTAGGAGATAATTTCTATTAGATGTATGATACTATACAGATGTTTAGAATAAATATGTTGTATGTAGCATTAAAGCGCATCCCTCGGACATACTTATACTGGAAGAATATATATATTTATTTATATATAAGTGGCCATTCTCATACGAGGACTGTTGCAGAACCCCTAAATACCTTAATAATTTGTTTATGCTGCCTCCCTGCATTGGATGACATGTGTACTTAGTTATAACTGGTAAGCAAATAATAAATCTATAAATATATATATATATATATATATATCGAAACAATCCACGAATGGGTCAAGGCATCGGACCAGTGAAGAAGAGATGCTGTTGCAAATCATATGATCATTTTACCATTCAGTGTAGGGTGCACGGATAGTCAAACGATAGCTAAACCGAAGTCAGCAGACGTCGGTGGTGATGAACGACAGAGGCTCCCGAATTAAGACATAACCACGACCATTACCACCAGCAAGATGCGAATTCACCTGGCTTCATCGGTCTTCGTAAGTTCGTTGCTCGAAGTGTCAGAAACGCAAAGTAGTGTGGAATTGAGTACTTGGTATTTGTTTGCTTAACATTGGCTCATTGATGTGCTGTTCGAAGTGAATATAGCAGGACGAACATTCAGTCAACGCGGCGCCAGGCGCTAATTAGCAGGTCAAGCCGATGCCGATCATGCTAATGATGCCATAGACTGTGTTGGCCTGATATTTCCTGTTGTTGTTGTTGTTGTTCTTGTCTTTATTGTTGTTGTTCCAGTCGTTATTGTTATTGTTGTTGTTGTTGTTGCTAATGTTCTTGTTAGGGGTCGTAATGGCAACGACGGTGACCATTATGGGCACATTCCAGTCCGCGTGTGTCCGGTCAGTCGAGAATCTCTTATAGCGCTTCTGTTTTGCCCAACACCTCCTGATGCTGCCGCTGGTGACGGTGCTGCTGTTGCTGCAGGCGCTGAACGGGGATGATGAGTAAGAGGAGCGCGAGGAGGGAGAACATGTCGACGCGCAAAGACTGGCACAGACAGAAGATGAGCGCTCAATTTCACAAAATGATTAATCATTAGGGGGATCGAACCCTGTTCTATTGCGCTACTGCTCTCATATGAGCCACCGCCGCCAAGTCGAACAGGTAGTTCCGACGCCAACCGCATGATCGTGATCAACGAAAGGCCCAGATCGTCGTTTCCAGGGTTTGCGGGACATGGGCCAAACGAATGGCTGGCGGAGTCTGCTTCTGCAGGCAGCAGCAGCGGCATCAGATCACGATCCAAAGTTCCTGCCCACGACCCAATGAGACGACCTTTTTTTTTGTCTATTCGGCAAGCTTCTATTCGTGCGAGGTCAACATTGCGTACGTTTTGACGCGACGCGTGATTCGTCTGCGCAGTCTACTAAACAACACTGCCAAAGCTAACAAGAGCGACAACAGTAACGATTATAATTTTTGTTTCCCGACCAACCACGGTCGGGCTGACTCTGCCCAACTTGCATGTCCCCCTCCCGTCCTTAGATCTCAGTGTACTACATCTTAGGTAATTACTTCAGAAGCAGAGCGAGAGAGACGAGATCTTTCCGGATATTGTTGTGCAGGCATTGTGATGGTAGTTGTTCCGCTTCTGCTATTTGTTTTGCCAGGTAAAACTACTTTTTTTTTCTGTTTATATAAGCTGTTTAACAGCAAATCCGTAATGACCGCACGCCATTGACACTGACATCTTTAGCGACTGAGGGCGTCGTCAAACTATATATACTATACAGCCAGGGCCCTCTAGTCTTGTTTTTGCGGCTATTATTGCCACTGTCGCAGTCATTGTTTATGTGTTGTTGTTGTTGCTGCTGTTATTGATACGATTAGTGTTCTTGCTGTGCCACTTGTTGGTAACGTTGCCGACGATTCATTGAACGCTCTAGTGTTTCGAGCCAATACGACCGAGTTCGACCAGACATTAGCGACCAAGAGCCAGATTATCAACTGAATCATTCTTGCCCCCTGAAATGCGCTGCATACCATGCAGGCCTGTACGCCGAAGAGCGCGAGCAGCGTCGTCGTCGTTGTCGTCGTCGTCACCAGAACATGAATGAATACCATGAATTGTACCGAGCGGCACTTCCTTTACCGTGGCGGCGGGGGTACAATTGTGTCGCCGCTGCTCACTCAATTAAACCACCGTGTAACTTGATTGGTCTCTTTGTTCTGTCTTTGCGAGTCGTTTTACCTTGACCATGCGAGTCGTCTGGCGGGCCTGCTTTCTGGCCAACCGCCCACTGCTTCCGGTGTTGCGGTTGCAGCTGCAACAACAGCCGATGTGACAGATCAGCAGCGAACAATGGGCACACACTGCACGTTCTTTCGAACGAAGCGTTTCGGCAACTATTCAAACATGTCTAATAAGTCTATGTTTGATTAGCAGACTATTGTCACTCTCAACGTACCAACGCGTATGCATGTTGGTGCGTCTCGGTAAGTGGCGCACAACATTGTTACCGTGCTCGCGGTCGTATCAGTCATATCGAATAGTGTGTGATTCGATTCGGAGCACCACTTCATATAGATTGAAGTCTGTGCTCCGTCGACCCCGAAAGCAGTTGCACGCACTGAACGCATTAACAGTATGATTGCTAAACGCATGTTCAAGGTGGGCGGATGGCACACGAGAAACGTTTCCAACCTGTTCACCTGTGAAACACGTTTAATTTACGTATTTAATCTATCGCGATGTGTACAAAACCACCTCCTTTGGGCGGATAAAATCGTTTTCTGTTTGATTTTTTTCTATATGACGTCATATTTGGCGATTGGATACAGAGTTCGAAACGATTTGTCATTGCTGGATTATAGTCCTACTCATAGTTTTATCTAGCAGAGATCATACAATGAACTTGATTCTACTGCTTCTGATTCTACTATTAACAAAAAAAAAGTCTCTCTGTACGGCACAGTCGGCACGCTATGTTTGCGTAAATGTTCTCTTACTCGGTTTTCATTGCAGTTTACTTTAAGCTTGATGGGACTAGATGGTTTGTGTTCGAATAGTCAGTCCACGAAAAATGCGTTTCCTCTTTTGTTTTGCCGTTGCCTTGTTAGACTCGACGTTCGGGTTTATGCTGTGTGGTTCTTCTGACGGCGTGGTTATCTTCTGGTTGATTGCGTTAGCACTGATTGCCCTAACCCGCAGCTGGATCCGGATTGACCGGCCTGCGCCTGCGTGTTTTTCTTTCGCTTTCGTTCACTGTATCGAGTCGTCGGTCAAAAGAGCAATTTTTGATTGTTCAAAAAGAGTTGCCTTGTCGACGAGCCATTCTCGGCGGGCTGTGATGTCAATCATGTTGACTATAGACTATTCTTCATACGCCGGGGCCGTGTTGACGTTTGGCCCCGGCACTGTGGCCTTTGCTGACCCATGTCGGCTCCGTTCGTCGAATATTATAGGGCATAAATAATGTAATTATCTTATAGCGAATGTAGTAGCGAATCGAGGATCAACGGGGGCCCGCACACTTTGCACGATCCGCTTCCTATTGTCTGGTACGCAAAAGGCTTCGCAACACGGCGTGCGAAATTCAGACACTGGCAAAGTCACACAAAAGCCTACTACACCTGCATAGCGAAGTAAGACTGTTCAGAATCAAGATATCGCTGTCATATTCGTGCGCAGCTGTCTGTTTCGCTGGACGCCACTCACATATGTAAATGTATGTATGTATGTATATATATATATATATATATATATATATATATATATATACATGTATTTAAATATGTGCTTTCACTGTACGCGCAATATTGTAAACCAACTATCGCTAAATAAAACTATTCAAGATTTATATATATATATATATATATTTTTTTTTTTTTTTTTTTTTTTTTTTAACGTGAAGAGGGTAGGGCCTGTAAATAGATTCCGGTTCCCTGACTACCAAAAGCCTAAAGCCTAACAACTTGACAACTACGAAAGGGGCTCGATTGATCAAATTTATTGGAGAGGATCAAGCAATTATGTAGTACATAAACAAACAAAAAGTGGAGCTCCTAAAGGGTCATCCTGGTAAAGGCCTTGGCTTTGGTAAGATAATATCTTGGGCATTACCAGATGCGACGATTGTCCGTAAGTTCGTCCTGTTATAGAGTAAGGGCGCCAAAAATGTAAAGACCCCTAGTAAGTGGTTCCTCAATTTGACCATCCCAACTGAGGAGCAAGCGTATATATATATATATATATCTATATATATATATGTATAAATAGTGACACCTAACCTTAAGAGCAGGTCTGATAGATAATGAGCCTCTATATGCACATAACTTTAAGACATGCTCACTTGATAGAAAGAATAGGGTCTAGCATCTGGATGAAAACAGGTTTTTATGGCGAACGAAAATACAGTCACCCGTAATGCTGTGATGGAAAACAGTGCACGGCGTACGTTCGGGCAAATTATTGTACTGGAATCCAAACGTCGGAACGTAATTGCTTAATTAACACATACTCAAAATGCGCACATGTCTCGGGAAAGCGCACGCACAAACTCATTTAAGCGCCTTGATTGCCGATGTCGACATTGAAACTGGTTTGATATGTAATCGTTAATAATAATCGTTGGTGTCGGCCTGACTCCGCCAAAACTGTCGATATAGAAGCCAACGTGCTTGTACATTACAACATGCTGCTGCGTATGCGAGAAAACAATCGTTTGACTGGTGATCATCGGAGTATCCAATCCTTAATCTGCTATATATATCTATATATATATATATATATATTGGTCGTCTTTTAAACTATATCTAGTAAGACCTGCAAAGTTGGGTTAATGTTAAATTAAATATATATATATATATATATATATATATATATATATATATATATATATATATGTATGCGTATGTTTGAATATTCGTAATGCAAGTACTCCGGCAACTCAATAAAGCAGCCGTTTTCTTCCCCCTTAAATGCTGCGTCGCATTATCATAATTTGACCGCCATGACCAACTAAATGATAGCCTGCTCTGTGTCCAAGATGAGATTTTATTGTTGATTATTAGGTTAGCGTAGTGTAGACGTACTGCATAGCGAAACACTGATCACCGCTGCTGTGCCGAGGAGAGTTTTCAACTGCAATTTCTTTCAATGCAATAGAAAATGACAGAATGATGATTTTCTGACAGACTAGAAACATCTGAACATAAGAAACGAATGGGCAAACAAAACAAAAACAATTAGTTGAAAAATTAGGGCGCAGACTCAGAAAGAGAGAGAGAGAGAGATAAGCCAGAGATCTGGCCACCAGGAGCAAGTTCTGATTGCCAAAGATATCGTTTGAATCGAGATGGGATTCGTGTCAATTCTTCTAGACCACGTGAACTACGCGTTAAGAAGCGCGCGTGCAGTAGAGATTACAAGACATTCCAGCTGCAGAAGTAGCGGTTTCTGTAACAACGTCAACAGTTTTATTGGCAGCGTCAGCAACACCAACAACGACGCCAACAATAACAGCAACAACAACGGGATTACAGCGCCACCACCATTACCACAAGCACCATTGTCGACATTAAGAGCAACAGCAAGAGCAACAGCAATACCAACAATACAGCAATAACAACAACAACAACAATGGCCGCAATACATTGACACCAATAACATCGACATGAGACCACAGATAAGGCAAATCCATCTTGTCTGATCGTCCTGATTAGTTGTGATGTCGTCGGCGCCGTCCTCATCCGAGCTCGATTGTTCTTTGGGCAGTCCGACTGAATCGTCGCGGACTCGCGGGATCCGCCGGGATCGTCACAGTCACACCGAAGTCGAAGTTCCTGCTTTTCGGCCGCCATCACCGCCGCCGCCGCCGCCGCCATGGGCGCTGTGAGACTGAATATCTTCCCCGTGCGCTTCGTGCTGCCTTCGTCGTTGTTAAGACGGGCATTGCACGGCGGGCAGGCGGGCGCGATTGATGGCAATGCCAAGAACACCAATGAACATTCAACCAACCAACCAACGTCAACGATCAAATTCCGGGAACATAAATCAGCGAGATTCGATCGAGCAAAATACATATCCTGCCCGTCAACGCTTCCTTCCAGAAATACGTAGTGTGTAATTGCAGTCGTAGTAAGCACGACTGACTGCCGCCAATAGCGTGATTTTTCCTCTTCTACGGTATGCGTATGTGTAGTCATGGTGGCGGGCGCGGAAAGCGTCGGGCGGCGGAAAGGAGCACACTGAGTTTACGTTAGAGACAACGCGACACTATTGTTGGCACGCATAGTTAGGAGGAAAGGAAAGACCACTAACTAACATGACGCAGGTCGCACTTTCCATGCATTAAAAAAACGGCGCCATGGGGAAAAACGAAAAGACGAAAAAGAAGAAGAATGCGAGCAAAAAGCCGACAACGAAAACAAGAGGTACTACGAATCTGAAAAGGAAATCAACCGTTGAGTCGGAATGGGTGTAAAATACAACAGAAAAGTAAATACATAAAAAATTAAATTTAAAAAAGGAAAATTATACCACAAATCCATCTCTCTGGGAAAATTGAGAGAGAGGGAAGGGAGCGAGAATACGTAAGAGGAAAACGAGCAAGGCACGCATTAGAGTCGCCCTAGACTCATACGGTTGGATGCGCGTTTGCATTATTGCTTGTGTCTGCTGTTGGTGCTGCCGGCCGGCTGTGTCGTGGCCACAGGCCACAGCCATTACCGCCGTATCTTGTCCTGCCGTTACAGGCATACAGTTTTGGATTCCGTGCACAAACAACAAATATCGGTTTATATATATATATATATATATATATATATATATATATCAATAGAGAGATAGATATAAACACGTCCTTTCTGACCCGCGTACATCTAATTGAATCGAGGACAATATTCAAGTTGTCACCTGGTGGCTGGCCTGCATGTTCATCGGCGCGCAAATAGAACAACCCATCGCGTAGCAATATCGCCTCTGCCCTACTACAGACCGAGTAGCAGGACGATTCTTTCTGCCGTTCTAGATAAGAAGAGAGGAAGAAGCTAACTGGATGACACTGGCGCAATCATTCTTCCTCTACAGATGCAGCTTGGTACGCGTAGAAATGAATGTCTCACGGACAGCGGATGCGTCGTGGAAAGTCTATTGAGTCATTTGGAATGTTTCGCGTGCGCATTGGAGCGAGGAGCAGTAGATCAGGCTTACGCGTTTTGCAGTCCAAATTTAGCGATGTTAATACGAACGAACTAGTGAAAAGTATAGCAAGTTCAGCTGGAAGAACCGAATCGGCTAAACTTACATGAAAACAGAACGCAACGACATTTTTCTTTTTTACGATTTGCAAACATTCATTAGGATTTGTCGATACATTCGAATACTGATCTACGTCTATTTTTTCCTCCTTCGACGTTTGCCATTATGACGTGTGCAAACATGATGAGAAAGAGGTAAAACATTGCAACAAAAAGATGATTCGTCACCCGGGTCACTCACATGATACGTCGTCACCGTTGTCGACACCGACTTGGCTTCGTCGGCGTCAGCGTAGGGTAAAGTAATGTTTTCGGGCTGACCCTCAACCAAGATTTAATGTCCGCGGAACTGTTTTTCACATTGCTTCATAGACGGACTACCCCCATAAATACAAATGTGCAACGGTGGGGCTCGAACCCGCGTTACTGGGCGCGTCGACGTCAGGCTAGGGTACCGTCACGACAATGATGTTGCGATGAGTTTGGTCGAGTCTGATCATCATCGTCACCGTCGTCAGCAGCAGCATCAGCAGCTTACTTTCAGCTTACTCAGCAGAGTAAGCTGAGCAAAACGAAGCAAACGAAGCAAAACGCCGAACGCAGGAAAACAGACGCAAATCTCGTCAAATCTCTCTTTCGCTTGTTGAGCCGGTGTGTGTGTGTGATCATCTTAGCAATTCGAACGCAACGAATTGCCTTGTTTGTGAGGTCGCCGAGGGAGGTATAAACTTCATCTTCATCATCATCGTCGTCTCCCTCGTCTGCCTTTTCATCTTCTCCTCCTTGTGCGGTTGGACGCTTGCTTGTTCTTCTATTGTTGTTGTTGTTGTTGTTGTTGCAGCGCAAATCTTTCTGTATAAACCGCGAACGTTCGCTCGGGTTGGGCCGAACTCCCTCCTCGTTGAGGGGGAGGCCGCTGCCGACGATTCGGAGGGGATCGCGCGGTGGGGGGGGAGGGGAGGAGAAGATGTCCACGAAGACTCAGACGGACAGAAACGAAGAAATTGCCGCCGACGGCAATTTCGCTTCAGCTGTCCGAAGTCGATCAGCTTCAGCCGGTGCTCGGCTAGCTATACAACAACGACAGAGCAACAAACAAAGCTCGAGAGACGAACCATGATCTGTCAACGCGAACTGAATTGCAGTGCACGAAGGCCTACCGCACAGCGATGCAGATCTGTTGTTGCTGCTGCTGCTACTGCTGCTGCTACTGCTGCTGCTGCTGCTGCTGCCGCCGTTGCAGCTCCACTGCGGACCAACTGCACGCGGAAGACCGTTGACCGGACTGACACCGTCAGCATGTCAGCGCGTACACGCCGATACCGCGCGACAAAAGATGGAAAGTCGGCTTCGTTACCAAAGTATGCAGAGCCCCGCAGCTCATCCGGTTTTTTGGGGTCTGTGCCACATCAGCGTTTGTTGTGCTTGGGGTGGGGGGGGGGGGGAGGGGGGTTAATTCACACGCTGTCTCGAGGTTGTTTACGATTGTAGAATCCCAAAGACGGACAGCATGTTAATACTGGCAGCATTAATATGATGATGATGATTATTATTAGTGGGGTTGTTGTTGTTTACTAAGAAGTGAAACATACACGCGTATTTGCATATATAATACTACTCTCCGTTTTGACCCGTCCTTCTACTAGGCTGTCCAAGGTGGACATTTTTAAAGAAAACACTATAGCTAGGCTGTACTACGTATGAAGGATGGTCTAGAATTAAAAACAACCTTCTTCAAAAAACGTTTCTAATTCTAGGCTGTACTACACATAGATACCTCAGGTGCAATCGACTGCAAACTGTCTGTATTACGTGGCTCGAAACGGGTTGTCAAATCATAAGGCTTCTTATTGAAGACACGATCCCATTGATTAAAACGACTATTTCTACGAACGACTGGTCTTATTGATTACGACACGTATGCGATGCCCTAGTTAAATGTAGTCCATGTTAGGAATTAAAAAAGGCATGCGTTTACAAAAACGATTGACATCTTACAAAAATTGGGGACGGCATTATTATTTTGTGCATCTTGTGAACGGCGAGACACAACTCCGGTGTTCTTAACACCGGAGTGGACACAGTTGGAGTGTTGGATGCCTGTATGAACGACGTGTCTAAAGGCGCTTGAACAGAACTGTTGATTATGTTTGTGAGATGTTGAAGATTATGTTTATATATAATATTTTTCTATATATAAAATGTTTATATATAATAATATGAGGCGAGCACTGTCGAGTATGCAATTGTATTGTAAATGATTAATAAATCATCGCAATATTTTATATATATATATATATATATATATCTGCAAGACATATATTTATATATAGAGAGATATAAATCAATTGTTACAGTAGTAGCTGTATAAGTCATTCGAGTAGTACAAGCAGCCATCGTGGATGAAGGTGATCGTAACCGTAGAGAAGATACTGATCGCGCATCCATCGACCAGGGCGTCATGGTTGCGCACCCAACACCCAGGCTGTCATAATGGCTCATCCAGTGATAAGGGTGTCATAGTGGCGCTTCCAGTGATCAGAGCGTAGTGGCCGCGCATCTAGCAACCAGGGCGTCATAGCTTGTCGTCCAGGCGTGACCAGGCGTCGCGGTCGCGCTTCCATTGACGACGAAGAGCTTTATGGTTGCGCATCTAGCAAGCATGGCGTCGTGGTTGCGCATCCAACAACAACCAGGGCGTCATAGTTAACCCTTCAGTCACCAGGGCGTCGTGGTTGCGCATCCAGCAACAACCAGGGCGTCATAGTTAACCGTCCCGGGGCCCGGGGCGTGTCCATTGACAAGGGCGTCATAGTCGCGTTCGTCGCACAGTAGACACCGAAGGAAGCCATGGCCATAGGGCCAGTCATGTTCACC
Source organism: Dermanyssus gallinae (assembly GCA_003439945.1). Classification (NCBI taxonomy): domain Eukaryota; kingdom Metazoa; phylum Arthropoda; class Arachnida; order Mesostigmata; family Dermanyssidae; genus Dermanyssus; species Dermanyssus gallinae. The sequence goes on along the minus strand of QVRM01002189.1, from coordinate 6,194 downwards.
TCATGTTAGAGCCTGCAGCAGCGGCAACAGAGGCAGCTGCACGGGCGACCGTGTCATCGGAATGTATTTTCCGGGGGGTGGAAATGTGTTTACGCACACCCGCCTATGTTATGGCGGGTGGTGTCGGGCTAAATGTCGGGCCGGGGGAAAGTGTACAAAACTGAATTTGCTACGAGAGAACTACCCACAAAAAGTCATCCCTATTATCACTGCCCCCCCAATACAACTACCAACGCACTCTGGTAGGCGCCGTTATTCGTTTTTGAGACCAGGAAATAGCTGCGGCAACAAAAGTACCACAAAGAGTACTTTGGACATGTGACACGCCGACGACCGTCTTATTTACCAATAAGCTAACCAGCTAGTTAAGTCCCTATATGTATTTATATATATATATGGATTTATATATATGGCCAGGTAGACCAGCCCCAGCTTAGACCTAGAGCCTTGAGTTGTCTATTTTCAGTTCGTCAAGTGACACATTGTGATAACAGACAACATGGACAAATAAATTTGCCGGCGGGCTATGTCGGTCCATAATATTTATATATATATATATATATATATATATATATATATATATATATATATATATATATATATATATATATATATATATATATATATATATATATATATATATATATATATGCCCGATAGCCGCACTGGGGAGGCGTCTGCCCATACATCAGTTTATCGATTATGGCTAGTCATAAATTGGACTCGGTATTTATTGTTTGATTGACGGTGCTTCTAAGTGAAAAAGAACTCATAAAGAGATCATGCGTCAAGTCACCTAGAGCGTGGTGCGCGATATATCCTGCGCAAACATTCGATAAAAAAGCAAGGTGGATTTAACTGTCATGTTAATAGCTGTCAATTTGGCATGATGGTAAATACTATGATTAATCAAACATTTGTTTGATAAATTCAGTTCAACCAGCTTGAGAGTTGTTTTGCATTATTTACGAAGCAAATGCTTTGTTTGTCGATGCGATCCAGGGGCCGCTTTTGTATCTCAAGTCGGGCTGAAACATCCAACTGAGGCTGACATTTTGTTGCGTGCTGCAGTACGCTATGAATGTTTAATTTTGGAGTGGGAAGCTAAAGCCGAGCAGGGTAGACGGAAGGTCGGGGTTTTGGACGCCATCCACACTTTGCACCTTTGGTCTGGTCCGGATGTGGCAATCGTAACGTACACACTTGACACATAGTGCATGGCTATTATTACGTGATTTATTTAAACGTCGGCGGTGCACCTGCCAATTTTGTCCGCTGAAGTGTGCAGTACCATGCAGTGGGATGCGCATCACTGGAGCAGACATCTGGGGCTTAGATGAGCTTCGCCTGGGTTCAAAATCTATCGAGTTTGTCTCACACTTCTCCCACCTAGGAATCATTCAATTATGAGAATAGACACAAAATCGCACGATTTGCTGTACATGGCTTCCACATAAAAGTCTGTTTTTTTAAAAAAAAGTTTAACGAAGTTTACTCGTTATGCTTGCGCAAACTCTGCGAGCGAAAGTGGATTTATACACACCTTCAACAATGCAACATCACGGGTTTAAAACTGTGATGAATACACGTAATGTGTGTTTTCACTCTACGCGCAACTTTGTAAACCAACTATCGGTTAAAAGCTAACGTAAAAAAGCTGAAGCAAACGTCATTGCAATACTTCTCTTACCGGAAGGATGACGACAGATAAATGATTATAAGAACTACCTATCACTGAAGTGTACATTATACTAAACTCAAATAAAATCGTTGTGCCTTTGGGGCTTTGCAGACTTTGCGAGCAGTTTCAATGTTTTATGCTTCGAAAGCGGACGAAGCCACAAGACAAGAATAAAAAAAATACCCTAGTTACCGAATGTCCCACATTCCAACGCCTCTAAACTGCATGTTCCTCTATAAATGTGTAGCTGCTAAATACCGTCGTTGGTTTAGCCATTGACGCCGGGCCGGACAAGGTTGTACGCTGTCTATGTTGAGACAATGTACGGCGTTGTTGAAGCCATGCTGCATTCAAACCTAATCATAATGAGGCAATGCGGCTTCGCGTTCACACAGACGCACTACATAGGAAAAATCTGAGAAAGAAAAACATTCTTCGTGTTCTTCGCTTTTTGTTGTTGTTGTTATTGTTGTCCTTATCATTGTGGGTTATCGCGGTTATTATTGTTGTTATCGTGGACTATCATTGTACATTGTTGTTGTTGTCGTCGTTGTCGTTGCTGCTTTCGCTGTTGCTATATCCTATTGTCTTCCTCTGGCCTGCGATGATATGACACGGCACCCAATTGGGAACGCGCATCGACTGCTCTTGGGGGGGGGGGGGGGGGTGCGGGGGAGACGAGATGGCCGAAGGGGTGAAAAAGGGGGCAACGTGACAAGTCTGTACAGTGGGCGTCTAGTGGATTCGATAACGTGAACTTGTGCAGCTGTGCACCCTCATCGTGGTAAACTGTTGTTATTGTGGCGGCCGTCTTTGTCACCGCTATATGGTTGGACGTTGTCATCCATTTATCGAAGTGTCGCCTGGGTGGTTCCCGGCGCGGAGCCCCCGGTGAAGGGGTTGGATCGGTCGGTCGGTCGCTCGCTCGTTCGCTTCACCCAATCGGTGTTAGGCTTCTGGTTTAACGTCGACTGACGACACTGCGTACCAACTGTGATAAGACGAGATACTGACAGAGAAGGAGTGTGAAACAACAACAACAACAACAGGCATAAGGACTGGCCCTGGAGCGCGCTGCTTCTCAACAATGTGGAGGCGTGAAAGCTCAATATCCTCAGCTAGACAACAAGAGGCAGGTTCTTGTGTTATGCAGGTTTTGTGTATTGTTTGTATGACGAGCTGCTATTGTTGCTGCGAGGTGGCTGACAGTGCATATATATATATATATATATATATATATATATACATATATTTATGTAAATACATATATATATATATATATATATATATATATATATATATATATATATATATATATATATATATACATACATATATTTAAATATATATACACATATAAACGTGCATTTGTGTATGTATGGGATAGGTGGTAGGGCAGATTCTTGGTACGACTAGCTTCTCGCGTTTCGCCCTAGCAGGCAGACGCTTGACAAGCCCCAATTGTTCTCATCATCATCAAGACCATCAACACCACCACCACTGCCACCTGTATCTTCGTCCGTTGTTGTTGTTGTTGTTGTCGTCGTCGGTGTTGTCGTCGCGGTCGGTCGCCGTAAGCGTAACCATGCTATTATGATTATTACATCGGCCCATCTTCATCGGTATCATCGTGGCTGGTGCATCTGTCACTGCGGCAGCATTGTTTGTGCGTCTGTCTGTCTCTTGTATCTCTCTCACTGGGCTTGTTGTAGTCGTACTCATTGTCGTCTACTTGTTGTTCTTCACGTTCTTCTTCTTATTTTTCTTTTTCTTCTTCTTGCACTACAACAACAAAAAAAATAACAACAACAGCAGCCATTACGACTAATACGACTACGGTACCGGTCGTTCTCTTCCTCGTCCACGACGCCATTAGATCGTCTCCTTGCGACATGATCTTCGCAGATGAGCTCGCCGGCAAGCCTGACCAGCCAGCCAGCCACATAGCTAACAGCTAGTCTGGCCCACTGACTGACTGACGGTTGACACTGACAACCACCGCAGTTTACTACGACAACGTCTTCCGTAGTCGTTGTTGTTGTCCTCGTCGTCGTCGTTGTTGTTGTTATTGTTGTTGTAGTTGTTGTTGTTGCTGTTGCTATCGTTGTTGTTTTGTCCATTTTGCAATACAATTAATGGCCACCTCTTGACAATGGCGCTTCACCAGTGAGTGACGCAAAAAGAAGTCTTCACGACGGTGAAGACAACGACGAAGGCGGCCGCGACGACAACGACGATGACGACGTCGACCACGGTGATGGCGACTATGACAAAGGCTTGCGAAAGCTCAAGCATTTATCTAACACGCATCGTATCATAGACGGACGGACGGAGGGAGGAAGGGAATCAGTCAGCCAACAACGTTTGTCTAAATAGGCGGCGTGTCCGGTAAAGTCCCGAAAGTCCCTGTGCTGCGCGCACGCGGTGGCCATACCGTATACCGGCCGGGCAGACGCACGGGCGGGCGTCTATCGCACTGTCTTTCTTCTTCTTTGAAGTCCGTCGCTATGCCGCGAATTCCATTCGAGCAAGTACTTCTCTAAACAAGAACTGCTATGGTCGTGCGGATAGAGATAGAGAGAAAAGAAGATGAAGAAGAATATGAACACAAAAAGCAGTATGTAATGTTAATACTCACCACCACCGCCTGTAGTTGCTCGTTAGGCACCAGGAGGCAACCAGTCTACCATCGAAATCTGATTGAATCGATTCGTCCCTCCCCTCCGATAAAGTAATGAGTCTTCTGTCTTTTTTAGGTTGAATCGCTATATATATATATATATATATATATATATAAGAGAGGCAGACAGTGCAAGAAAAAGAGATGCGATCCTTGCAATGTTGTACAGAGTACCTCCGTGATGTACGTTCGTTTTATTTTCTGCTTTACATTCAAAACAAACAGCCGACGAGCTAGAATTGAATGCTTTCTGCCCTAACGGGCGCATTGTGAAGCTTAACGACGAACAATAGGTTTGATACCAACATTTTACGCTGGCATCGCTCGATGTATTTTATCTACGCGAGAAGCAGATCGACATTTGCGTTCTTGAATGATTGCTAGTAAAATGGAATTGCTCGACTAAACAATGCATCAGAAGCGTCCACGAATTGTGATAACGTACGCCTTACTTGCAACTGCACGAATTCAGATCGGCTGTGACGGTTCTTATTTTATTAAAAAAGCTGATTATATATATATATATATATATATATATATATATATATATGACGAAGACATTGGTGGTCGTTGCATAGCAGCATCAGCATTTCTAATATTGTCATATAGCGGTACTTATTGTTGTGGTTGCTGCTGCAGCTTCTGCTGGTTTCGCTGTTGTTAACAGTTTCGTATAAATTATTTGTGCGTTTGTCTGTGTTTGGCCAGCCTGTGGTCGGCCAGCAACAGGAGGACGAATTTTCGCCGGCGGTGAGCGCTGTCTGCGACAAAGGCTACATCACGATATCGGTGGCCACGGACAAGCCGTTCCAGGGCGTCGTGCATACGAGAGACATCAACGAGCGCGGCATCGCGCGCGAACTGCGCAAGGAGCCCTGCGTGACGTACGGCCAGGGCGCTACGAACACCTCGCTGAGGCTCAGCCTCTTCTCGCGGAGCGACGACCCTCTCTACTGCGGCGTTCGCAAGCGCGTAAGTTAAGGCAACCAACCATTGTACGATATAGTTTACGTGTGGAGAAGATCAGGCTAGAGCACGCAGATGCGCAGAGATCGGCAAGATCTGTGGTGGTGGTAGTGGTCTTTTCATATAATATTCGAGATTCTTTAGCAAGTATATATATATATATATATATATATATATATATATATATATATATATATATATGCGAAAGTTGTCTTGGCGTTAGAACTCACAGCAAAACCTAGGGAAGTATACCAATTTGTACAACCATTGACACCGCCGCTCCATGGTCTAACGGAAATTGATAACAAACGGTCCTTTCTGTGTGGCCCTTAGCTTGCACAAACTGTGTCATGCTTAGAATTAGTAAGTTAAACTTAAGTGATAAAGTTGAAGCTTTATTCTTGGATATATATATATATATATATATATATATATATTTCTTATAGATAAGATGTACCGCTCCAAAACGGGAAGGTAGATTTCGCAAAGCGGCTTAACTCGAGGTGTTACTCCCTCAAGACTGAATTTACAGAAAGGTTGAATAAGTAAAAGTAATTATTGGCGTAATTCTCAACCAAACAGTACTCGAACGAAATGGTTTTGTTAGTCAGCGTCCGTTGGTGCCTCCTTTTCTAGGTTTTAATAGGCAGCACAGTTGAACACAATGCAATGTCGTTGTTTTTCGGGCATCCGTTCGGTTTACATTCACCTCTCCCTTTTCACTGCGGACCCACCCTCTGCAAAGTTTTCTATGTGGACATATGAGAGGAATAGGAGGAGTTTTCTCCATATTTAATTAATTTTATAAAATTCTAATTGATAATTAATTATTATGCATTTCTGACTGATAGTTAATTATTATGCATT
>QVRM01002188.1:0-37458 GCA_003439945.1 Dermanyssus gallinae | reverse complement strand
CCCGCAGCGCGCATAATTCGCATGTGCTTTGCGGAGATCCCTTGCGAGAGCACGCGCTTCTTTTACGTTTTCTCACAGGTTGACCCCACTTATCAACGATTAAAGTCGGACATCATAAACATAGTTCGGAATACGTTTACGTACAAAATGATGACGATGATCATTCAAACTGAAGAAACGGTACAAACTCAACAGTGTTAAGCATCCCTGAACACTACACGAGACACGCCCCCTAGCGCTTTTAGAAGTGACACGCACTAACGGTATGACACGAATGCAAACGACATTTTTAAGACCCCTATTGGGTAGGTCGTACAAGTTTTGTCTTGGATCTTGTTCCGCACAACAGTGAGAACTAAGCTATCTGCGCATCTGTAGGCGCTGGCGGATGAAACAACAATCTATAGTGCCCAATCTTATTATCTCTATCGTCTGTTTAAACCCGTTGCTTCCTCGGCAGCAGAAACTGCTCATGTGCAAATTTCAAAATTTGCCACAAGCACCCAGTGAAAACTAGAGAAGACTTTGGGTGATTATTACGCATTATTAAGCGTGTAGTAAAATTGCCGATTTTCACAAACTTGTCTGTTAAATTTAAAGAGAATAACTGGGGAAGGGGCATTGAGCTATGCAGATTATAATGTTCTCTGATCCAAATGGTTTTTGCTACCTTTGTATACAAAGGTAGCAAAACCATATACAATATGTTAAAGGGTGCGCGTCAACCAAACTTGTATTGTATAACTGTGGTTCTATTCATCATGATTGTTTGTTTCAGTAAACATCAGTCAGTAAAATATGTACATGCGGGCAAACTATTAGTTGTCTTCTGTCGCGCCGCGTTGTTCACCGCTCCAGCGATATAGATAATGAAGTGAGCGCTTTTTAAGTGCCGGAAACTTAACTGCATGGTATTAACGTATTGCTGCGGGCAGGAGCACGCGCTAAATGTAGTCCTCAGGGGAATTCCGTTCTACACCACACCAGGTGGTGGTGGTGACCGTGTGCGATACACTTTGTGTATCGTAAACGGCCCCATCGCAAAGGTGACGTAACTTAAAGATCCTCAGGCGCAAAATTTCATCTTTGGCCTGTGGTATCTTTGACTCTCAAGTGACTACGAATTGTCTGGTTGGCTTTGTACGCGACTTCCTTTGTTAGGAATTCAAGCTTTACAATTTACAGCAGGTAGACACTCTAACAGGATCGTATGTAGTGGTCGCGCGCTCAATTTGCACGGCACAGAACTCGCTTAATATAAAGTGCAAAACATTGCCCCAGCCAATTAATACTCACCTACGACAGAGGATTCCACACAATGTCGAGGCCATATACAAGCTTCACAAGAGCTTGAACATTGACGAGCCGAATCGCTGCAGCGACCGAGTGTCGACGAGCATGCTCCACCTTCCTGTAGACGGAAGCTAGAACTGACCGAACGCCTTCCTTGACGTGTGCAGTACAGTGAACTTGAGCAAGCTGAGGCCAGGTGATTTAAGGGCCCACAGGCTCGGCATTCGCATTAAGGTGTGCAATTGTTGATATCCCTTTGATCGAGATCCAGTACCACCGTGTGGATCTTATAACTCAAGAGTACGGTCGGTAGTGCAAAACGGTCGAATGTCAAGAGGACTTTTGGAAGAGATCGTCATTTGGATGAAAGTGACGAGCCTCTGTTAGTCCCCATCGGCGCGAGTTCAGACAAAAACTCGGCGTCTGTACAAACACTGTGTACGCCAGTGGCTAGTCAACGCAATGTACCCCACACCAGCAGTCGACAAACGTCCTCCACGTCTAACTTTCATAGCCTTGGTTTCTCTGGCATTCATCTCAAACCTTGTGATCGTAGGTATACCTTTACTGCGGATGTTATACGCTTGATGGCACCCAGGTTGCGATGTGCGACTACTATGTCATCCGCATACATAGCAACCAAGGCATTTTGGTACTCACTTTGCACAAAGGAAAGGAGGTCTGCTAAAAATAAAGTAAATGAGATGCGGCTCAGCGGATTACCCTTAGTCGGATCACACATTTTTTGGCTCATCTCCAGCAACTCATTTCTATTTTTAACCAATAAAGTGCCCTAATCTCTATAGGGGATGCACCCTAGAGGGGAATTGCGTTGTAGTTATATAGAACATCACCAGGTACATAGTGTATGATTATTACTGCATCGTATGATCAAACGCCGCCTTTCACGAAGAGTATGAGTCGTGCACCTGCCGGTTTTGTCTGCGGAGTTGTGCCATGTATCATGGATAGGAATGCACAGCACTGGAGCAAGAATCCCCGGAAGCGTGAAGAAGATTGGGGTTTATGACTAAACCCTTATGAAGTGTATATTATGCTCAATTTGAGTAAAATAAACATCAATCACATATAATACAACATTACGCATTTAGTTTATATACCAGCTGTCAAGGGGTTATCAACACTAATAACGCTGGGCATCGACGCGGCCGCGCCTAACCGCTACATTTTGCATAAACTACATACCTACGCGCCTAAACAAGGTGTGGAGCCTTGACCAGCAGCGGTATTGTTTTGTAGAAATATAAATGTGAGTAATACACAGAGAACATAAGAAGCACATATATTTTGTGGCGAGAGAATATAATAGCTCTTTTTTGCTGTCATCACGTTTTGCGGGCGTAAGTGGTGACTACGCCTTCTCAATCAAATCTGCTAATCGAGCAAAAACTGCAAATTGATAGTTTATTCGAGCGTCATCCACAGAAGACCTATTAGTGCAATTATCTACAACCAAGAGAGAAGCAGTATGTCTATAGACTGCCCAAAAATAAATATTTAATTTTTGAATACGCGTCTGCAGACATGATTTATACTTATTACAAATAAATAATAAACATCCGATTGGTAAATAGATCTGTTTTAGCTATTAAAAAATATCTGAAACTAGAATAAATAGTCTGCTCGGCTAAAGGGTTCGATTCACAGACTTTGTGACAAAGTAGAATGCTTCGCCTGGAACGTATTGGCTATCGGGTGAGCCTAGACACAATGGTCCAAACACCCCACACAGTATTCGCGTCAATGTCGGCTAATTAAATAGCGTTATCGCGACGTGAGCCTGCTTTGATGACAACGACATTGTCCAGCCGTCTGAACGGCGGCCCGGACGGCTGGCTATTAGTAACGAGCGCATGGAAGACCGTGTCAATTGAAAAAGAGCTAACAGGCAACCGCACCCAAAGTACTTGTTGGCGAAGCTGAGTTGCAAGTACAAGAGAGTATGCACCCCCAAATATACCCCCCCAAATATACTGCTGATACTGCGACGTTTGTATTGCTACGACAACTTAAACGACGGAGAAGTGCTACGTGGGTGCGCGACTACCAAGCCAGCAGAGGGAATAGAACCAAGCTCGAGCTCATTTGCCCCAGAACACGATGATAATCTGATCGACAGCGGCGACGGCAAGGATACAGCGTGCGTTTCGACTGGCCCGTGTTCATTTTCGTAGTCGCGTAGATAATCGCATTGAGGGGGGGGGGGGGGTGGCATAGAGTGCATCCTTAGTGATCTCACAACATACGGTCAAGATGGGCGGTATGGGCAATATCAACTGACTTACACCGCACGAGCAGACGGCCTGACCCGAAGCCGCCGAAACGTCGAACAAAAACGTGCGACAAGCGATCTACAATAGCAACCCCAACGAATCGATACAAGGAACCGGTTAGTCGCGATTGGCAGCGGCAGTAAAAGGTTTATTGCCTATGCGCGTTGCCCGCGACGTTTCTCTTCGAGCGAAAGGTTCACATTTGGCTTAGCCAGGTCTGGTTGTGTTCGGCGTTGCCGCCACACTAGTGCTTTGAATAGTCACTAGCCACAGCCGCGGCACAGATTACAAGCACGACACGGCATTATGGGGGAGCTGGGGTAATTGCTAGTAATGAGTTTTGGGTTCAACTACGTGTGTGCGTTTGTAGTGAAATAAATACTGTCTCTTTTTTTATGTTCGTATTTGTTTTATTTGCTGATGTGTAAGAGGTAACAATTGCCTCCTTATAAACGTGTACACCGGGTAAATAAAGTGGAAACGTCACATCCTCCAGGTTTGGGCGTGTCCAGTCTAGCAAAAATCCACGCACAGAGGCGGCGTTACCCCGCTGAATGTCCAGCGATAGTCTCTGCTGCAGGTACTCGACTGCTCTAGTGTTCCCTGTCGAACGATTGAGCGCCTTGCCAACAAGTTGAATAAGTGTGTGCGTCTTCGGGCCAGGTCTCCCTAGTGTCTCGAATGCCAGCGGGCAGAAGTCGTGGGGGTAGGTAATACTGGCATATTTTCTGCACTTCCGCCATAACCGCGTGACCAGTCTGTCTCTTTATTAGGCCATCTGCGAACAGTCCTCAAAACTCTGAGTTATGGCGACAATGAACAGCATACACGATCGTTCAAGTAAATACGCATCTATTTGATTCATAAGATCGAGAGCTAGCGTAGAAAGTAATGGCTTGCCGCTGCAACCCTACGGCCGAAGCTTCAAGTATTGCCATGCAAACAGGCAGCATTTAAATTACAGCGCTGAGTTGGAGCACAATGGTAGACGGTACGTCGTGCGTGCCGATGCTGGTCGCCGTCACAACTGACAAGCGTAAAGAATTCGACAAACCACCCACACATTTCTTCATAGACTTGGCTGTGCAGAGTCCTAAAACCCTCGTGTAACTGAGTATTGTTTCCATCGATCTGACAGTTGTTCTTGTGGGTTCTGGTATCCTATTCTGTCATTCTAGTTATTTATCGTCCCTCGTGCGTTATTACCGGTGGCATTTTTCTTCGAGTACATATTTTTTACAACTACGATTTCCACAATTGTTATATAATGTGTAGTGTATGTGGGTCCGGCGGGTCAATGTGCCTCTAATTGTACCGCCCTAAGGCCTAAAGGCCCCTTTGTCGCAGACAATGCGACAACACACACGGCCGGTCGAAAGGCGGCCGCGACACGGGCAAATACAACCGAGCGGTAGGTCGTAACGCCCCGCAGGACCGATCTGCCGCAAACACGGCAGCGGCTATAATGCATACGAACGCACGTACGCGCAATGCATGCATGTACGCAAATGCATGATATTTACACGTGCAAATAGGCTTACAACGCTATAGGACTACTGCTGACTGCAGTAGCAGTAACAGCAATTGTAGTCGTGGCGCTTGGTAGTGCCAGCACGCGCTGTCGTCCTGTGTTGCCCCCCCCCACCTCCCACCCGCCCGCCCGCCGCGCATATAAAGAGACGAAAAGAACACCCCCTCGGTCCTCTCCGAGAACACCCCTCCGAGAGCAGCGCCTATGCTCTTTCTCGTGTCGTACGATGTTCGTACCGGTAGTGGCGGGTGATGTGGGTGTGGCGGTGGAATCCTCCGATTCAATCGGTTGGTACACAAATGCACGTCTAGACCCGACCGACGAACTGGCAGCCAGACGCAGCAAGACACAGACACGCGAGCACAATCTCGTAGCATGGATTTTGAGGAATGCCGCTGTCACAGCCGCACGTAGCCACCACGCCGTAGAGCCGCCCACTAGTGGTTGCAAACTGCATTCTGATTTCTCGCTTTCCTTCACCCACGTCACCGTCCGCACCCCTCGCAAACCTCGTAAAGGCCATCAGGCTCCTCATAGAAGCCCATCTGGATAGATCTGTCTCCCCCCCCCCCCCACAGATACCTATCCTGATCTCTCCGTTATCCGATTTTTTCTCCTATCTGGATTTCTCCCTTTTATCTGCATCTCCCTCTTATCTGGATTTCTCTTAGCTATCTGGGGATCTCTTCTATCTAGATCTCTTTCCCTCTCTTTCTCCTATCCGGATCTTTTCCCTACCCAGGTTCCCCCCCAGCCCCATGCCAACCAGATCTTCCCCCCACTATCCGATGCCGACGACATACCACTGAGCAACGAGCTATTGCGCGCTGGTGCTGCGGCTGCTGTTGGGGGATGATGCATCGTCCCTCTAATTTCCCAGCTTTGCCTACACCTCCCAGCTAGCCCCTGACCCCTTCCGGGATGCTGCTGCTGTTGTCAACCGTCATTACTTGCACTTGCGTTTCGACGACAGCAGACGCTGTATGCCCCCCCCCTCCCCCTCCCCTGCCCATTTTCATCCAGGCCGAGTCGTCGACGACAACCGAGCACTCTTCGACTCTCCTCCTAGACTGGGTTATTAGAAATTCCGCTGCGTCGCTCGAGCGACCGCCGTCGTTCTAGGGCAGCCATGGTGGCGGAAGCATCGGCTTCAGCAGCTGCAGCGCCAACGCGTGTTGTAATGGCAGTAGGACACGTAGTAGTAATAGTGGTGGTGATGGTAGTAGCAGTGATCACAGTGGAATCAACTATTGTAGTATGTAGTGAAGAAGCACGCGACTGGGAGCGCCGCCCGAGGCCGGAGGCGGGAGGGGGGGCATGCTGCGGCTGCTGCTTCTTCTTTACCCCTAGCTGCAGAGATATACATATATCCGAGCAGCTTGAAGCAGTCGGGGGACGGCGACCTCTAGTGCTGGGGTCTGGCCTTCGCCCGGGGCCGAAGCTGGACCGACCCACCAACCGGCCTCCGAGACCGAGATGGAACGAAGCCGGCCGAGCTCAACGGCGAACTCATGATGACGCTAGCGGGGCTTTCTCTCCTGTGTGTCCCCACGATCTCTCATGGTGATCCTCGTGATCCATCTTAAACTTCCTGTCGACGTCGTCAAGGTCAGCCCGGCTCACTTGCCGGCCGCCACCGCACTTCAAATTCACGCCGCAAAGTCGGCGGTTCGTTGCGATGCACTCTAACTAGTTCACCCTGACTAGGACCTTTTCACCTCGGAAACCGCCGCGACGGAACTCGTGGCTACGTCTGCCCGTTCGTACGGTCTATTTCATTCTTTGCTTTGACTCTCTCTCTCTCTCTCTCCATGTTTGTCTCTCTAAGGCTCTTCTTCATCTTTGTCTCTCTAAGGCTCTCCATCTCTGTCTATCTAAACCCTCGCTTCCTTACGCTCTGGTCCCAAGTCGTTATAGAGTTACCTCTCTCACTCCATTCTCTTTTTTTGCTCTCCGTCTCGCTCTTTTTCTTTCTCGCCACCCAACTCCGGCACCGGCGTTGGGTTTTCGATTCTCTGCCAGATGTCGTACTTGTCAGCCAACAACGTACATCTCAACGAAAGCAGGTCTCCGGCTTCCGGAAGCGATCTTGACTCTCCTGGGGGGGCAGGCGCCCGGCCAGCCCAAGCGCGACGCGACGCTCGCCTCTTTCCTGGGCAATCAGTCCTGTGGCTATCGCTGCTGGAAGAGAGAAGATCTGCCCAGTCAAAGCGGCATGCGGCAATGAAAGCCACCACGACATGCACGAGTTTGTCATCGTGCGTCCGACGGTTAATTTTAATTTTACCATTCGTTATGAACCGCCGATGATATTAACCGCGACCTTCGGGTCGACGAGCGTGTCCTGTCTCCGCATGAAACGCGTGCCATCTGCTGCCCTGTCCGTCTGCGACCACACAGAAAATAGTCGGCACTGACGACAGTACAATTATTCTCCACTAGCCGGGTGGACTATTTTGAAGACGGGGAATAGAGAGGTAGGAACTACGAAACCAATCTACATTGGTCTACCACAGTCGTTTTCTTATGAACCAATTATGAAAGCCGGTCATATCTGTTGGAGGACTATTTGCGAATTTCCAACGGAAAATGATTAGCTTTCTCTTGCTATTCTGTCTCGTTGATACGTGTAACCACACATAATTGGGATATATATATATATATATATATATATATATATATATATATATATATATATATATATAATCTCTATAGAGGCTAACACAAAATAAACGGGTTGCTTTTGTCCGTTAGAGTAGGCTCTGAGAACTATACTAGCCATCATCCAGCCATTTGTATCTAAAAGTTTCCACGGTTCCACCTATAGTTTAATGTACTTTCAGCATAAAACTATATCACCTTTTCCCTAATCGTGTATGCATAGTGAGTTCAGGAGAATGACTACATTTCTTCATGGCAGACAAAAATAGACTATTGGTTATCGTTATGGTAAAGAGGCGTGGCTTTGAAGCACGCCGACCCACGTAACGAGATTGGGCGAGTTATCTAATTAGGATAAGTAGTTACATAAATATACGTTTTGCTTTAAATTCATATATAAGCAAATACAGTGGAACATTTCCTATACATGTTCAAGGACTTGTCTAGCAACAATAAAGCTGCCCTGAAAATCACGTAGCTATGCTTTATTTCTAGATGTCGTTCTGTAGGCTTGCACGAAGTGTACAAGTGGTATTGAAAGTTTAAACGTGATGTAACGTGCGCGAAATACAGAACCTATTAACCTGAATTCGCACTCGTGACCTTCATGTATTTGGACGGTTTAAAGAGAGGATCAAAGGCAAGTACTTCTGAAAAGTTATTATTTTTGTTTATTTAAATAATTCTCCTATTTGAGTGTTATGAGAAACGCAACTGTATCAAACACGATGGTACAATCTTGTACTAGAGACTTCAAGTTTATTTACAATGTCTGACTTGAGTCGCTGCTATTAAATGAAGTCATTAAATTACTATTATTATTATTAGACTACCCGCAGCCGATCCTAAAAGCAACTTCGCACCTATACGGAAAACGGTTCCTTCGCACAGTAATAATCAAAGTGTGCAGAGGAATCAACTGTACGGCAACATACTCACGCGCAGTCCCAACATACAGTGTGCCGAAACTCCGCAGTGCCATTTTTGATGCCACTGCTATCTTACTGATACGTACCGAACTTCTACGAAGAACAGTCAGGTTACCCTGAAGACTTGCTTCACTATCTACTCGCAAAAACAGCAACAACTGAACATGACATGGGTGTACTGCGGTGCTTGCTGTACTGTGATGCATAATTTTCTTTTCATGAGAACAACAACATCTTCACAACGTTCCTTCGTCAAGGGAAAGACAATGCGTCATCGATTTCTCCTTAAGCAGGAGGTGCCAGAACGTCAGGCCTGTATTCAGAAAAACAAATTCTAAGATGATATCAAGTGAGATACCACCACACAGAGCAAAGCGTTTGGAATTAGTGGGTAGGGCATTGCTGTGTGTTCGTGTGGACTTTATGGAAGCTTGTGTAGGGTGACATGCTTATGGTAGCATACCTACTTAACGATAAGGACATGCGCGTCTATAGTAGTAGCCGATCCCTTAGTAAGTTGTGATGCGCTGCACGGTTTACTATTCAGTCAAGGAACAAAAAAAAACTAATTAACTAAATACTAAGCGATTGACTAATATCTAAATTAGATAACGCAATAAGGTTTCGTACGATAAATGCATTGCACAATACATGAATTTCATAGACAAATAAAGCTACAAATATATGTGTATATATTGCCTGTTTTCCTCCGCATATGTAGAGGAATCCTAAGAAACTATTACTTCCGTGCCTTTCATATAGTCAAGTGTAGTTTTCACCATGCCATCTGGCCGAACAGAGCCGTTTTAGTAGACCGTGCGGGTTGGCCCGTGCCTTAAGACAGTGAATGCATCTATTTAGGCCTTTATATTTTTAGGCCTTTATTTAGATCGTCTCGAGCCCGTTCTTTTCAAATAAAGTCGTGCTTGATGCTGTTTATCATAGAAACTTTCTGTCTTTTATTTAATATTTTTCAACTTTATTTAACTTAACAACGACGCGCGGACACTCTCGCAGCTTGTGTCCGCTGATCTTATTGACTACTTCTTCAATGTGACAGTGAACAATCGGAGAAGCTAACTTATGCTTTTATCATAATGTACTGCAAGACTTGAAAAAAACAATAAAATATTCGCCTAACGACCAGCCAGAAAATCGCCCAACAAAACGGCCTAGCTGGCTTCACCGCTTATTTGGTAAACTTCAAATCACTCTTTATTTGTTTTGAAAAACTTTTTTATTCTATTTTATTGCGATAGACGTTATTGATGATGTGAGGGCCAGCCATCGGCACAACTTAGGTTTACTTTAAAAAATGCTTTGAGAGACTAGCAAATTCCGCGTATTGATTAGTTATTTGAAGCACCAAGCCTCTCTGATGTTATTAGGTAAGAGACATTTTGAAATTTTGGCAGTTATAATAGGCCTCGACAGAATAGAACATTTTGAGGGAGAATACATTTATAAAATAACGTGTTTTCTTTGAAGTAAATATTTACATTGGTGTGGACATATCATTCCATTTAGCACCCTTATACGGCTATACGGCTGGATCTGTCGATATTGTGCGCACTATGGCCCGCAAGGTCCGCCGCAGGTTTCACAGATGCAACCTCAAATGGTTTCACATTACACATACCTTTTCGTCTTTCCTAGTTACTCACTTGTTCACTTCATATAGAAAGGAAGAAAATCTAGATCCACATGAAAAACTAATAATGTTTGACCCACGACAACACTATCGACAACGCTGTATCGCGGATCTCAGCGGACGTGACTTGTAGTACGAGCAATCTGCATACCCGGTGTCGTTACATAAACCCGGAGAACGCCGAGGATTTTCTGTCCATGCATTGTGTCATCTCACTCTGTGCGTAACATAGAAGCAGCGTCTACATTAAAATTACAGTTGAAATTGGATAAAGAAAATAGGGTATTTGTCTGCAATTTCAGCTAACATATCATTTTCTCATAGGCATCGACCTGCCCCCCAGGAGATCGACACGGTTCGATTGATATTCTGAGGGCCCTCTAAGATCCGTTATCAAAAATGAAGCTATTACAGGACTTTTTTTAAAGAGCAGTGGAATTGTTACGCACTGTTTGCTCGCACTTCAGACCGCTTGAAATAAATGGCATTATGGAAGTAGCTGCGTGTTGCGTGCGAATGCTCACACTACACTAGAACACGTTTCTTTGTATTGCGCATCAGAAAGACAATGTCTTTTTCATACTGCAACCGCTGTGCTAGCGGCGTGACAGCACTGCAGAGGACTCCAACTTGCCACAGCTGAAATGCGGGAAACGTGCAATTCGAAGTAAAGAACATATACTGTCTTGACTCTACCAACTAGAGCTTAGATGGGACGTACTGATGTGGTATTTTCCATCAGCGTATTATAAACACTGCACACCAGATGCAGTGTAAAAAGCTCACTCTAGCAGATGAGCGAGTGATTTGCGTGTGAAATATTGACATATATACATAAATGTTTATGATATGTCAACTTCCAAAAGTCAAACTGTAGACAATTAATTAAGAACTAGTGTCTTAAATTATTGCTTTTAACAGCAAGCATATCGTGTAAGCTTTATTTGGCATTATTGGCTAAGAACTGCGGTTTTAGATCTTTCTCATTTGTCGGCTCGATGGAAACGCGCTACCTAACTACGCGCATGCACATCTCAAGATAATTCACGGCAAGATAAAAACAAGTACGATACATCAGTAGATATTAAATTGAACTATACTAGGTGAACATTATGGCAATTCAATTCGATTTGCATTGATGCGGACTCCAAAGCCTTTCTTGCTTTTTACACGAACTTGATCTTTTCAATCACACACAGAGAACCTGCGACGCGTTTAGTTGTATCACAACATGCCAGGACTTGTACTTCAAATGAAACATCTGACAGTTCTTACAACCTCTAAGATATTTGGTCAACTCAAATTCAGTCAAACGTAAAGTCTTTAAACTTGCTTCGAGTGTTTATATGTGAGACACCAGATTTGTGTCGTGCAAACTTCAGTTCCCACTTTATTGAGCACCAAGTCATTGAGGACAAATTGCAGTGGATTTGCATCACTTCTGTCGAGTGTGGCCGCGTACATTTTAGTACCATTTATGTAAATTGCATAGCATACTGGAGATTGGATAATCCGAGTATATATGTCCCGATCGCCTTAAAACATGGATGGTCGGCTGTCCATGATTATTCCCTGTCGACAACCTGTAAGGACACAACTCTGTTGGGCCCCTCCTATTTTCGCCCTTTACGTTCGATCTTTTTAGAAGTCAGATATCTATTGAACAGTGTTGAGTACATCATTAGGTAGTGCGGCAAAGCACTTCGGTCTAGAACCTTGCAAGCCACAACAGTAAGGGGCACGGGCTGTTAATTTGCGGAATCGGTCTTGGCTCTATTTTTAAGCACAGGGTCAACCTAAGTAATTCGACCGAACGACGGTATATTTTCATCTAAATCAGGTTCAACTGATACGCTACTTCGAGTAGAGCTCCTTGAGAAACGACGGGCAGTCAATTATGCTTGTGACGAAGCTTGGGGTCATTCTTATTCTTATTATTCTTATGCTTATTCTCGTTCTCTTAAAAAGATACAGCAATTGGGAACTCAGATCGGATCCTTGTTTAAGTCAAACCAGGCAATACTCATAGCAAACCTTTTTTTTGTCGGGTATACTGATGCGATACATCGAATCGGGTGGGGTAAGGTCTTCTGTCACTCTCACCAGATGAAAAGTAACGTCACATGCAGTCTCGTGATCGTTAATGCAAAAACTAAAGCAAATAATAATATATATATACATTTGGAACAACTGTACCCAACGTTAGCAACAAATAGGATATCCGTGACGACAGGGAGCCAGGCGATGATAAAATACAGCGTTGCGATGGAGGAAGGGAGGAGAAACAGGCCGTTAGCAACCCCTTATAGTTCGCTGCTAATCGCAGAAATAGCCAACCGCTCAGATCTGTAGGAAGGAAGGCAGCTGCCGCCAAAGCTCGCTGAGTGTGCTTTCACAAGGTCATACCAAGTTGTCGATACATCATACTACATATCATGATGGAAATGCCTGGAGACCATATAAGGGCTAATTAGTGATACATATAGAGAAAGCGTCATAAAAGCGCTTGCACCAGGGGCGAAAGGAATATAGGGCATATCAGCTAAGTAAGAATAACCACAACGCGACAACAATAATATCTGTAAGCAAAACACCCAAAGCGGAACGTCCAATCAGTGAGACCATGATTATTTTCGGCAAGTCTTGTAAGTAGCTTTCATTCCTTAAGTACTAACTCACCAACGAAGGAAGGTTGAAGATAACAATTCACAATGAAACCCTAAGATAAGATTGGCTTAATTTCGATCGCTTAAGTTCTAGTAAATAGAGGAATTCGCTAGCATCATCTTAAGGATGTTTCTAACATCTAAAAAGCACCTGTCGACTCCTACTGGTCAAATTTTTTTTTCGATAAAATAATCTGATTTAGGTACGCTGCTTTGGCTTGACCCGGGTGGACTGTGCAACACCCACAGTTGGTTAAGAACGTCCAGTACGACTATACGCATGCATACTTTTGATCACGATGTGTTCCTAAACTACCTATAAACACTCTACATACGGTTCTCCACTGTTTATGAAAACGCGGTAATGGTCTCAATTAAATTAAAATACTCTGACTCTTGAAGCTATAAGTGGATATAAAGGAAAATGAACTAGACCCGTAGAGTCCTAGCAGACGGTTTATACCCTGAAATAAGATCCCTATCGAATAGCGTATAACTACGCACAAGATAAGCAGAGCTGGAGCTGAATCACGAAGAACGTGAGAATGGTTTACCGCCTAAAATATACACGGTCAACTATCTCGCCGTCTAACTAAAAACTAATATTAACGGTCACCCCATCCTAATGCCGTTTTAAACACGCTTTTTCAACAAGACTTAGCCATTACTCCCAAAATAGAACAACGCACTTAAGCGCTCGTTTGTATTAGTACCGAGAGTAGTCTTCAGTTTTGCCTAAGTATTCACATACCGCACATGTCATAGCACTGTTAATGCACTGACACTCTAGTTGAACTCCACCTATTAGCACACAACAAGACTCGGCCCTCAATCGTAACTGGCGAAACGTTTTTAACTTAGCAGGTCAATGGAGAATTCACGTAGCGGTGATCGCCCTGGATGAGCTATCTCTCTCGAAGCAGGCCAAAGCGAAGGAAATATGAATAGAACTAACGAGCAATCCTCCAAGCTAACTTCAAAGAACACCTCACCGTACCCTTATGAGTTCAACACGTTTCCAGTGCGACGGTACAGTAGACACGACAAGTCTTGGCACGCCGGCAAATTTTGGTAACCATACGTCCTAAATAGTTGTCAAATATAACTGACTATTTTATGAAGACCCATTTCCCTTAAATTAATTTTTGACCATTTGACCTTAAAAATGAAAACTAATTTTTAAAAACTTGCATCACATTGTCGGTAAACTAAAACTGCTTTAATTTGAAATTATCACGAGCATTTTCTCCAGATGACCAGAAATGCCACAGCAGTATAAAACTTACCGCTAATGCCACTTCGAGCATGTCCGAAATCTGAAAGGGCCGCTATGTGGACTTCGGAGAAAAAACGCTAGCCTGAAAATTGTTATATCTAATCTATAGTCGGGATGTGTCGCTTTTGAAGCCGACATGGCACTGCTCGATACTGACTCTGGACTCACAAATCTACCTTATCCCGTGCTAAGCTTGTCAGGGCATTACTGAAGAAAGCCCTTTGCTGGGAGTTTGTTAAGCAATTTGCGAACCGCTTTATAAAGCAGACAGATGGTGCTCTCTCCAGTTAAGACTTGCGCATATGTGATTGAACTAAACGTACTTTAAAATAGATTATTAAACAATACTATGGTAGTACCAAGAGTAGGAAACTATAAGATACATTTTTTGAATTGACGATGCAGTGGGTATTTATTACCTGAGGCACCAAAATTGCCCAAATCGAGTCCCACATTACTTAGCAACAGGTAAGGAGTGTGTAAATATCTGACTCCCAATAAAGAAGCGCGGTGAACTGCCTAACTTTGCTAGACCAAAGTTCCATTCAAGAAATTCGACACGTGACCCCATAGACTCTATAAAGTATATTCGTCCGGCAATAGCTAAAATCAATTTTGCCTACGTTAAACGTGCTCGAGATGAGAGGCCCAGGCTAGAAGCTGTCCATCACAATAACAAAAACAACAAATAATACATACATTGCAATCAGTCGTAAAATTTAGGAATAATCATCAGGAACGGCAATAAGTGCACGTTACAAATAATTATAGTTACTCCTGAGGCTTTTCTTTCGTAGGTTACACTTTAAACCGATTTGCTGTCTACACTACAAGAGTCGGAAAATACGGATGAAAAAAACGGGGAAAAAAACGAAAGAAAGCAATACAGCTAATAACGCCGTACTTTAATTAATTTTAATTATTTATTTTAACTAAAAAATATAACTTTATTCAGCATTTGTCCGGTAGAATATTACGCTATTGAAAACGATCGAAAACAACGCTATATTGTAAAGCTGATGGAAACACAACAAGTCACAAGTGTTTACACGAGAAACTAACACACCTTGTATATTTATACGTTAGGTATATATGTACGTGTATATTACAATGCGCAGGCGTTCTTTCCTCTTTTGCGTCCTTTGTACATACAGAACGCCTGCTTCTAGCGAATCTAGCTTTGCTGATGATTCGAGTGGCCGCCGCTAAACGTTGCGGACGTCGAGCCAACATGGTCAGTCGACGTTTTTGAGCAACCGAAACAACGACGCGGCTTCCTTGATTCGGGAGAAGTCGATGCAAAACGCCTGCACCTCGATAAGCAGCTCTCGAACGTCGATCAGCCGATTCCGTATCAACGATGAGAGAAATACGCATACGAGACGTACCAGACGATTTTGCATGTACCTTGAAAACGAAATGGGGATGGATGCCCGCCCACACAGATGCGCAAATCCACACATATTCAACTTTAGGATTCGACACAATTGTCCACTCTCTAAAAAATTGACACAATTGCTCATTCCAAGGAATCGGCACAAATGTTCACTCCAAGGATTCAACACAATTGTTCACTCCAAGGATTCAACACAATTGTTCACTCCAAGGTGTTAACGTAACAAAGTTGTATAAATAAAAATTAGTCAACATAATACCGCCATTCCCATAAATGTATGCACGTAGAATTACCTCCGTTCAAAGCACTATGCGTTCGACTGCAAACACGCACGTACACAATTTGCTTAGTGGGAAAGCTTAGTCAATGTCTTTTTTCTTCCCATCCATTCAGCCTTCCCTCGAAGCGCACATTTAAGGGTGTTATGGGTCATGCCATGGGCTTCGGACTAGACGAGGAACTATGAAGTTGTGGATTGGACGTACCTGTCTTTGATGGTCTCGCATGTTGCAATGCAGTTCGACACGTACTGATGTATGAATTCGGCCGGTAATTCTGTTGCGGTCGTCAGTTGGTTTACAACCTCCATCGAGTGTAACGATAGCTCCATGTTCACTAGGGCCGAATAGAATTCCGGCAAATGAGAACAGTCCGAGCGCTGCATCAACACCTGTGTACAGACCATGTAACAACCGTGAAACAGGCGAAAACTACACATATATACGGACACATATGAACAGATCGATACAACTCCATGCTGGAAGACGAAGTCCTTCTAATGATAATTGCAAGAATTATGATTAGGGCGACTTCGCAGTCATGCACAGAGGGAAGCATATTATATTGTGTGAAAAAAAACCGACAAGTGCAGGAACGATAGTGAAGGCAACACGAGCTAAGCCCAAATTTAACAATTCGAGAGCTGCGTCCAGAGATAAATATCGGCATGTCCATGTCGACCACGCTTTTATCAATGTCATGCTCTCTGACTATATACTGTTAATGTTATGTATTTATCCTTATGTTACAGTCACTATTTTTCTCAAAGCCAAAAATCGTTCAACTGATATATATAACCCGACCCAGCGTTCCTTGGTTCGGTCGAAGTGTGCTTGCTAGTTTCCTTCTAAATCTAAGGCTATTATCAGATGGTCTTCCGTAAAGTACCCATCGTAGCATTCCAAGATTATGTATACCACTTCCTGCGCGTGAATCCTACATAACACTTGACCCTTCCGGTTTAAAAAATAACCTGTAGCTTCTGGTTTGCAGAATGGGACGCTCGGATATTGTCACACAAACGTATTGCTGTACCGCAACCTTCCCCGTTCCTCCCTATGGCCCCGGTATCAATAGTTAGGCTTCGCGTCCATCAAAGCCAACAAGTTCTCTTTCTGCACTCGTGTCGCAGCCATCAAGGTAAATATACGTTTCCTAGGCCCCCGGGGCGCTGACGGCAGCGATTTGATATCCTCGTGCGCATATTCCTTTCTAATTCCTCCAACTATATACATGACTTTGGCAAGATACCGTCTTTTCAATTGAGCTTCTGGCCCCTAAATTAGGCCAATCGATCTAGACGTCGATGAATCCGCTGGCAACCATGTTGCTTGATAAGCCTTTTTGAATGTATAAAAGACTGGATATGTTTTTTGCTAGTAACTATGGAACAATTCTACTGAAGATGCCTAACGCTCATCCACCAGCCGCACGCTAAAGTGTCGTTGGCTTGCTTACCAGAGACCCCGACATCGCGGTAACTGAATTTGCAACGGCTGGCACTGCCAATAGCTGCCTATCTTGATAGTTTTTTTTCTAATTTGACAGGTCGATCTCAAAATGTTTGTGTGTCCGCTCTACAGGCAAATACTGCGCCTCACGATGTACCTCGGGTAGAATTGGTTGTCCTAAGTGTTTGCGCTTACCTCCACAGCGACGGCTGGGTTGTTTTCGACGAGAGCGGGTAGCCTGGCCGGCGTGAGACCCAGCTGGATAATCTTACGCGGCTCCTTCTTCAGTTCAGCAACAAGTGCGGCCTGCTGATTGGGCGTGAGGGCCTGCTTAAATGCGCGCGCCAACAGTCGCTTCGTTTCGCAACCCGCCGAATTGGTGGCACACATCGATTCATCCCAGAGAAGCTGAAAATCGAAGGAACAAGAATACAGGCCAATACAAACATATCTTAGTCGCTTAGGCTCTGCTACACGCATGCGTGCGCGAAAGGAGACATCCTCAAATAAATTACTATTTATAGATGCTCAGACGCATATGTCCTCATGATTATGATCTACATATAGTCAGTGGCGGACACCAGGCGCACCTGAAACTTGTCGACATAGTCGGAGACCGGCTCGATCCAACAGAGCGGATCCTCTCCAAGGTGCAGTGGTGGGGGAATGCGATAGAACACCGGCGTAAAGCTCCCATAAGCCTCTTCGCGTGTCAACAGTTCGACTG
Organism: Dermanyssus gallinae; assembly: GCA_003439945.1. Classification (NCBI taxonomy): domain Eukaryota; kingdom Metazoa; phylum Arthropoda; class Arachnida; order Mesostigmata; family Dermanyssidae; genus Dermanyssus; species Dermanyssus gallinae. Next base: position 19,304 of record QVRM01002188.1, on the reverse strand, counting down.
CAGACTCGCGACGATGATCTCCGCTCTCAGAAAAAGCATCCTTGCCAGAAGAAGACGCTGGTACCGCACTAGATGGCTGGTCATCCGGCTCGGGGTCAGACAGGACACAGGACACGCCGATTCGGTCTGCAGATGGAAGCTCAGCCAGCTGTTCCATAAGTAGAACCTGCACACCCAAAACCGACATTACTCATCTGGCACGCTTTTTGTTATAACAAATTTATAATACTAATACGCCACTGGACAAACTAAAGATGGCTGTTGTTTTACTACATGCACAAGTATGACATAGACGGCGTCGTCTTAACTCATCGATACATTAGTATGCTGGAGTTTCTGAGATGACCAGTTCGAAATCTATACAATTTGTCAATATAGGCAGACCCAGGTAGCACCCGCATCATTTGAGCAACAAGATCACTCACGAATTACTGTAACGTTGTCTTTCTGACTGCCATAGGATATAACGCGCTAGGTGGTTATTATGTATGCATAAATACTTCCGAAAAATTGCAGCACCCATCACATTCACTTTATGCATATTTTGAAATTACAATAGTAACGCAATATTAAAAATGACTGCAGACAAATAAAAGATAATTAACTTTGACGCACTATTAAGATGCTAAAGCGATACATCCCATTCTCAACCCTGTAAAGCGTTGAGCTGGCGAAACGCTCGGACTTCAGTTCTATTCGCAGGTGCCTCATATCAAACGCATAACCAAGTATGTATTAAAATGTTTCTTCTCGGTGAGCCTGTAACATTGCTCAGCGAAATAGCCAACAACGAGCTCTATGAAATGGAAATCACGTCAGGGAGAACCGCCCAGACCCTTATTCCGCATCAATGATTTGATGAGTAGATTAGATAGATGCGAAATCGCACGGTCACTGATATTGGAATACGTGGTTGATTACACCACACTACACACTATTTAAATTACATTATTTTTACATTTGAAATAAACAGTTCAACAACACAGTTCATTCTTAGGACGATTTATTTTTCATTTCGGATAGAGCTACTTTTAATTTAGTTAAATATTAAAAAAAAATAAAAAAGACATTTAACGCAATACTCTAGTGGAGTTTTAGGCTGATTTAAATCAAATAATGTAGGCACATTTTTAATATGGAGCGACTATTTTAGGTAGAAAATTATGCCTAACTATGTCAACTATGACGGGTAATGCAATCCTTTTTTTGGTCTCGAAATGAGAATCCCATCCAGAAAAATAAGTATGGAGAAAGGATAGTATAAAGAGAGAGGAATAAAGTCAACGCAAGCTGAATAAACCCACCTGAAGATTGCTTGTGTCGCAAGCTGTGCATTCGCTGATCGGCTTGGCGAGAATCTCTTCGGGCGTGGCGGCGAGTAGAGCTCGGAGCTCCGCGTCCGTGTCCTGAAGGCCGGTACCCGAGGTGGCATCGGCGGCGGTAACCAGCAGCTTCGAGAGGAACCAACGTGACTGCGGCCCGAGACGGGCCATCGTGCCAACCGCGAGGCCCGGGGCCTGAGTCACGCCGGCTGTCGTCGCTTTCGTACAGCCGCTGCTGCTGCTGCTACTACTACTGCTTTCCGTCGGCGGCGACGGATGCAGCAACAGCAGTTTCATCAGCAGACTTAGAAACGGATTCTCCTGCGGCCCGCCTTCTCTGCTTACGTACACATCGAGTATGCAAGCAAGAGTATGCACAAAATTACCAACCCTATCATGACTAAATATACGCAGTCATATATATATATATATATATATATAACACTATACCTCGTAACACAATGCTCTGCTACCATCGAGCTCATATTGATAAAATGAATATTGTTATTGTTATTATTATTATTATTATTGAACATGAGACATGAACGTTCGTGTCTCATGTTTGAGCTTTTACGCTCAATACCTTAAACGCTTGCTTTTAAGCAATGAATACACACGTGAGACAAGCATAACGGAGAACGCGCATTCTATGGGGATCACTTTGATACCAAATCGATGGTGGTTCAAGTCGCGGTGGTATGATTACCGTAAGCCGCTTTCCCCGCACGGTACCATGTTGCGAGAGGAAGAGCGTTAGCGGCTGATGAAGTTTGTACATGGCGAGATTAAGTCTGCTAATGGTGAACGTATAATGGTGGTCAGAACTAACTGACCGTATGCATGCCGTGTACAATCTATCGATTCCCGAAGGAAAGAAAACCAACAAAGAACTACATTCGTACCGGTGTCAGCCACTTCAAGTTTGCAGCCCACCGATTACCAGGCACAACATGTTGACTGCTGCCACTGGTTTTTGCAGATGAAGGAAACTCAGGTTGAGTTTCCCCCACTTTACAGATAACGGTTCGTTCATACAAAGCAGCACACATTAAGTGCATAACAATCTTATTGGTGGGCCCACGAAAACTTGCATGCATATGCAGAACTGCTAGTAGATATTCCTGAAAGTATCCGCCCGAGGATGTAGTTTCAGCACAATTGACCGCTAGCACACAATGACGCTGCGACATGGGCTCACTCACCTAGAGGCTACCTCCAGGGATCAGTGGATTGGCCGATGTCAAATCAAGTTATAACGTACCCGGCAAACATACAGCCGCCTAGTTCTGACCAACATTTTTCGTTCACTGCATCAACCACCGCCGTTTACAGACGTACATCAGCCGCTACAAAAATCCCCAAAAACACACATTATCTTTGTTCTATAAGCGTAATGCGAACATTTTAAGGTATTGAACGCAAACATTCAATCGTGAAGCATTACGGGATGTCGAATTTTGCTATTTCGTTTTTGCTAAGCAATGTGGGAGGACTTCCAGGCAAAGCAGATAAAAAATCTTAAAATCTAGACGTATGACATGCTTAAACCACTAATTGAAAGCTTGTTGGAGCAGGATCATAATGATTCGAATTGACCACGACAATATGAATTCGTTGCCATATAATATATATCGTATGCCTTGCTTTCCATGGTCAAGGGGCCAAGAAAATGTTACTATTGGAAGTTTACACATCTGACCAACTTTCTATTGCGCGTGAAGGTGCCCATAACACGCCTAACTCGCGCGCCAAAGGCAACAACGCTGGGAAGAGGGTCATAGTTACTCCCGCAAACTTACGCTCGTTAGATTCAATGTCGGAAGAATGAAGCTAATAAGTCACCACTGAGTCATGTATATATATATATATATATATTTCGCAAACCTCGCACAGGAGCATGACAGATTTCACGCTCGTTAGATTTCACGTATGACACCAGCTAGGGTTTGCGCTAAACGCTTGAGTGGATAGCGTGGTGCACTCGTGCATGCACGGGGCCCTGGCATTTCTAAGGTGCTGACAGTTATATTGAAGTTGAACTTTAATAAACGCTAAGAAGCCTTCGTGCTTATGACATCGGGTCAGATCATTTTGTCAGAGACAGAGTTACCGCTGAGAATCAGCGGTCATGCTGCCACACGGACTGTTTGGAAAACCCTAGATATTTCAACATGTCCGGCCCTCGGTGCATTGAAGATATACCTCACGGTAATTTCCAAGTCCGTAGGGGATGGAGGATGGTATAGAACTAACAGCAACCTCCTTAAAAAAATTCAATCTAGGGGTGCAGCAAGGTGACCCGTTAGGTCGGCCCTTACTCTGCGTAGCGGTCAAGGATATGGTCGCATCGCTAAGTTGTCCACCCAATTTATGGTATTAGACGATGGAATCACTGGCTACTTCCCTAAACAACGTCTCGAAAGGTATCCGTGGGGTTCAGGAACGTGAAACAATGAGCGGATTTGAACTGAAGGCAGCTAAGTGCGAAGCATTGTTTTAGTACGGAGATTCGACGTGGGCAGAAAACGATGCTGCGATACTCCGGGAGCTCTTGCCTGGCATAAAGGTAACAATTCTTCAGGATTCAAAATTACGGAGAGCGCAAATTCGTCTTCTATGGTATGCTTGTTATCCTGGATAAGTGGCTTTCCAAACATGCATGCAATCGACTAAAACAAGTTGGTTCCCACGGCAGGTTCACTCTTTAATTTTATTATCTCACTTTATTTTTTTTATTTATAAATTGCACGAACTTCATGATGTAGCCATAACGGCTGCAGGGACCGATATCAAAAGGATGACTGAGCCTTCCCAACCTAGACAACCGCGACAGTTGGAACCCCGAAGAACAAGTGTTCTTAACTTGGGTGGGCGACACCTCAGTTCAAGAAACAGCTCGACGGTTTAATCCGTTTGGCTGATCTTGGCACTACAAGAGCCAGGCGATAAGCAGTATCAGCTGGGGCGCGGGGGCCTTCGACTAAAAGCTACGTTGATAGAACCAAATCAGTGCAGATGCGGGACGTCGTTGGACGTTATGGTACATCATCCATTATCGTGCATCAATAACGGTGCCAGTGCGGCGAGATATGCTGGCATCAACGACGCTAATGGCAGAGCACTCCGGTTCGCTGGGTTTCTAGCAATGCTCCGTAGCAAGCTACGGAGCTTTCGAAAAAGCGGAAAACGGCTTGACGCTATGACGATGACCGCAAATTTTAAGATGAGCGTATGTTGTCCGTTATTAAAAGAAAAAAAACAATAAAACAAAAAAAAGTATATATATACGAGAATTTCAAGGATAAGCCACATACGTATATGCTGTAGACGTATTATTTATGATATTAAATTCGTCCCTCATAACTAACCAACGAACTATATATATATATATATATATATATATATATATATATATTGTGAATGTACCTGAAGGCATCATAGATGAGAAAGACTGCTCGCAGTTCCTGTACAGGTCCTCCAAGAAGATCACTGCCGTGCAACAGCTGACTCAATCCACTGCACACCTATAATAGAGCCACATAACAGTTATCTTCAAGCGTAATGAATCTAAACTGCCCTGATTGATTAGTAATCTATGTAAACATGCTTAAAATGATATTACTTATTGCAATCAGAATCGGCAAATTTTACAGAAAGACCGCTTTAAATGGGTATAAGCCGCGTCGAGATCGAAGCCGCCATTCCCAGAGCTAAGGGAGAGCCACCGCCGACCACCCACATGTCCAGTCGACACTGACATCAGTTTCCTTCATGCTGTTCAGTCAATCATCATTGTCAGGACTAGAGCATTTTACTGAAGCCCCCAATACTCGACAGAACAAAAACCGCAACGCAACGAGATACTAGACCCTACTCCCCCTCCTACTCCCTATTCGGTCGCGTGGAAAGGTCCACCAGCATTCAGCATTATAATTTGGCGCGTTTTTTGCGCGAACACAAGGCGCTAGGGACTGTCTACATTAAGTCTGTAGTCTAGTGTTGAAAGTTCGCGAACTTCTGTGTGCATACACATCAATGAGTGCCCAATAGTACACTTAGCAGATTGCCTAGACAGTGGCGTTCATGTACTGTACACAAGCAATATCACCCGAATTCAGCGATCAGCCTCCCATTCAATGCCTCGAAACTAAATGCGGACGGAATTCGACCGAAGTACAGAATAACGTAGCAAAAACAAAGTAAAATACCCAAAAAAAATACTGAGTAGTCCACTGTCTCGTCGTTTCCAGCACGATGAAGTTTCCATCTAATTTCTGCTCTCTCTCTCTCTGTCTCTATTTATCTGCCTACATTTCCTTCACACTTTTTCTCGGAACGGAACAGCCTACCGCCGCCGGTGTCACAGTTGACCTACTCATTTCCTATACTACTCCCCATGTGCAACTGGGTGTACTCACCCTGAAGTAGGACGTCGGATCGGGAAACCGTTCCTCGAACTCTTCCGAGAGCCTTTGAAACGTGGTGCCCGGTGTCAACTCGAGCACCTCAATGAGCTTGACCACCTCACGTGAGCTCACGATATCGGGCATCTCTCCGGCTGGCTATCATCAGCTCTACAACATTGTCCACCACCACGCACACATCGATCGATCGGTCACAATTGGTGAGCTGGATAGGTACACATACACATGAGAAGGCACGCTCATACAGACACACCTGAAAGCTCACGCTTCTCTTCGTTCTGTTGACAACTGCTTCTAGCAAGCACGCGAGTGTACAGCGCCGCAGTGTGGAAAGGGGCGAGCGACTCGCGGCTCAGAGCGACTTCAGTGCGATTTCAGGGCACAGATCAGAGAGACATACACACAGACATACATGCAGGCAGACGGACAGTTAGATAATTCGAGTGTGTAAATTCGCCCGTCGTTTCGTTCAGTATGATCAGTAGTTGTAGGTCACGGCCACCACTCCAGGTCAGCACTTTGGAAACTAGCGTGTTTGTTTTCCGGACGCGCCAAAACAACGTTCCAGCAGCGTGCGCCTTGTCTCTGTGTGTGAGCGTCAGTTTGTTCGCCTCTCTGACTAACAGTCTGCCTCTGTGGTGGTGGTGGTGGTCTAGTACCCTTTGATCGCTTCTGTCTTTTCCTCGTTTTCCTCTTGCCTCCTCCTCCTCTCGCCCAGTTGGTCAGCGTATCATCATAATATTGACTCGCGTAATTCGCGATTTTGGCGCGAGAATGTTCTGCTGTTGCTGCTGCTGCTGCTAAATATATATTTATGTATTGATCGGTCGTTGATGCATGCGTGCGTGCGTGCGTGCGTTCGTCAGTCCGCAGGTCAGTTGGTTGGTGGCTGATCGTGCGTGATCGATTCCAATCAAGCACAGTACAACACTAGCATTACAACCAACCGCCGCTGATCAGCACTACTGATGATGAGAGTCGAGCACGGAGTTGCAGCAGCAACAGCAACAGAAGCCAGCGATGGAAGAACAAGATGAAAACAATCAAGATGAAGAAGAAGAAGACGAATGAGAACAAAACAAGAACAAACGCGCTCACGAAATGTTGGCCACTACAACCACTACCTCAACAGCAATAACACACAACAACGACTACAACGAGAGCAAACCGCAGTAGAAGTGACAACAGCAGGAGAGCACCAGCGCACAACTCAATGAGCTTAGTCTTCTTAATAACAATGCCCACCTGCCTCTTGCATGCAGCAATAGCTACAACAACAACAACAATAAAAACAAAAACATACATACACTCACGCAGTGATACTGACACAAGAGAGACCGACCACGCAAAGAGAACGCTCGCACATGCCTATCAGCTGCCAGCCGATTTAATCAGACAAACAGACAGACAGATAGACACCCAGCTCAGACGAAAATAGCATTATTACTGTACCCACAGCCACCAATAACATTATTACTACAACGGTGATGTTTGTTATTGTTTTGAATGTTGTTGTTGTCGTCGTCACTGTTTACGTGCTGCCCGTCAATTACGTGAAACTACGGAATCACGGACAATCCGACGTGCGTATGCATAATCAACAAAAGCAATCATCACGGCGGCCAAACTTCACGCTACCACAACTAATCTTTCTACAAATTGTTCTCATCTCTTTTTTCGAGAAAACGGCGGCTAAACTTTTTTTTTTATTCATAATGTTTGTTTTACTCTTTTAGCCTTTATTCAGCCTTTTCCTGAGGCTGATTTAGGTGCGAGGTTTTTAGTAGTGGGTATTATGCCAACAACATCGGCGTCGAGTGCCAAACTACCCGCTCTGGGTGGGCGTAAACGCATATTTCCTCTCACCATTACAAAATCAAAACAAAAAAAAACGTTTTATTCAGGGAAACGGCGGCTACAGCAAAGCGCTTACAGCAGCAGCAACGCTGTCCGATTCCGCACCTCCCGAGCGTTCCGAGCGTTAGCGGGACAGAAAGTCGTCTGCTCGATGTCACTTTCTGCTACTACAGTCTAACCCACCCACCTACCTGCCCGGCGACCGTCGGCCTGTCTACTCTCTACCTGCTGACAGCCTGGCAGCTGTCTGCCGCTGCTCCCATAACATATAGCGGTAGTACATTAGCCGCTGTTTCTGCTGCTGCTGCTGCTGCGGCTGCCGTTGCTGCCGCTGGTGGTGGAGGTGGAGGTGGATGTGGAGGTGCCACTGCTGTAGGGCTGGGGCTGCTATTGCTGTTGCTGCTGACGTTGCCCACCGCCCGCCCGCCCGCCCGGTCTCACCCAGCGATCGTCGCCTCCGCCTGCTCTGCCGGCGCCGCCGTCGATGTTGCGTTCAGTGGGACCACAGACCGATCGCTGTGCTGGTGCGACGGCAGCAGCAACAACAACAACAACAACAACAGCAACCAATTGCCGGTCGTTGTTAGCTTGAAGCTGTTAGCCCGCCCGCGGAAGACAGACGTGTGTTTTGATTGCTGCTATTGTTGTCGTTGTTGTTGTCGTTGTTATTGTTGTTGTTATTGTTGTTGTTGTTAACGTTCGTTCTGCCGTCATCGTCGGTGTTGTTAACGTTCGTTCTGCCGTCATCGTCGTCGGTGTTGTCTCTACCTTCTCTCGGTCGTGTCTCTGTATTGTTATGTGATACATATCGTCATCATGAGGACGAAGAATGACGAGATGATTGATGGATGACAGTTCTTCTTCTTCGTGTTGTTGTTATTGTTGTTGCTGCTGATGAATGTGGCGGCGTGACGGTGATGATGGTGAAGATGATGATGATGACAGCCGCGGCTGTCCCGCTGTCAGACTGTCAGTAGTGAGCACATGTGTCAACAACCTGTGTGAGAATTGTCAACAACCTGTGTGAGAATTGTCGACAACAACATGTGTCAGAGAGTAACCTGTGGGACGTGTCCTAGTCTACCTAGATGTAGCCCGCCTGTATCGAAAGAGCGAGACAGCGCGAGGGAGAGTAGATCATATACAAACACACAGACACACGAGACAGCCAGCTGTTAATCATCATACGATGTGATGTGGTTCGATGAGTGAGATCGATTTTTCGCACGCTTTTGCAGTATTCGGACCGTGGATGGATTAATTGATTGGTTGACTGATTGATTGATTGATCATCGGCCAATTGACGTCGTTGGCCTGGACGTGTATGTGCTGTCGTGATTGTAGTTTTTATTGCTGCTGCTGTTGTTGTTGTCATTGTTGCCGTTGCTGTTCATGTCATCATCATTCACTTTGGCTGTTTCTGATCAACGAGCAGGGAGCATGAGTTTTTGTCTCCGATCAATTGACGACGTGCTTATTTGCTGCTGTCAGCATCAACCTCATCACCAACACCTCATCACCTAATCATCCTCGTCTTCGTCATCATCGCCACCACCACCGCAATTATGATGTTGTTAATCTGTGATGTTTGCCGTGTCGTACCTACGGTGTACCTTCGCGCTACTATGTAGCCCCCCCCAGCCCATAGTGAGTGAGTTGATGATGTGTCTCTGTAAGCGCTGATCATGTGCATGGATCAATGTTGATTAAGTGACGAGGTTGTTGTCGTCGTTGTCGTTGTCGACTTCGTCCTTCATTTTCGACTTCAGTCTCGTTGTCTTACGGCGCGCCGCCGAAGCCGCCCTGGAGGCCGCCTGGCGCGAGTCGTGCTCTTTGCAGCAGCAGCAGCTTGCGACGGTCGTGACCGTGGAAACGGTGGCGGCGGTGGTGCTGGTGGTGAAAACGGTGGCTGTTTCCGGCGAGATATCGGCAGCGCGTGCCACGGCGCCTGTCGTCCGTGTCCGGTATGTTGGGCTTGCGTGTTCTCCGCCTGCACACCTGTCGGGTGATTCTGCTCACGTCGCTCGTGTGGTCGATCATCGCGGCGCTCATCTTCATGTACCACAGCGAGTGTCGCGGCTCCGAATGCCTGCAGAAGCTGCAACGCTTCTCGCCGATGCGGGCGAGGTCATCGCGGTCCGACGCGGACGACGTCGAGCCGCGCTCACGATTCGTCGCGTGGACGCCCGCCCGGATCGGCCGCAACCCGACGAGCTGGCCCGGCGAAAACGGCAAGGGCGTCGTCATCCCGCCCGAAGAGGAGGAGCTCCGCAAGGAGAAGTTCAAAATCAACCAGTTTAACCTGTTGGCGTCCGAGCGTATCGCGCTCAACCGGTCGCTGCCCGACGTCCGCATGGAGGCGTGCCGCGACAAAAAGTACCCCGCCCGCCTGCCGACGACCTCGATCGTCATCGTGTTCCACAACGAAGCGTGGACGACGCTGCTGAGGACGGTGCACTCGCTCATCAACATGTCGCCGCGCGAACTCCTCGCCGAGGTGATACTCGTCGACGACGCGTCCGAGTTCGACCACCTCGGCAGGCCGCTCGAGGACTACGTGGCGAAGCTGAGCGTGCCGGTGCACGTGCTCCGCACCGGCAAACGGTCGGGCCTGATCCGCGCGCGGCTGATCGGCGCCGAGACGGCCATCGGCCAGGTGATCACGTTTCTCGACGCGCACTGCGAGTGCACCGAGGGCTGGCTCGAGCCGCTGCTGGCGCGGATCGCCGAGGACCCGACGCGCGTCGTGTGTCCGATCATCGACGTCATCTCGGACGAGAACTTCGCCTACGTGCCGGCGTCCGACATGACGTGGGGCGGCTTCAACTGGAAGCTCAACTTCCGCTGGTACCGCGTGCCGCAGCGCGAGATCGACCGGCGCGGCGGCGACCGCACGCAGCCCGTTCGGACGCCGACGATGGCCGGCGGGCTGTTCTCGATCGACAAGTCGTACTTCGAGAAGCTCGGCCGCTACGACGAGGGCATGGACATCTGGGGCGGCGAGAATCTCGAGATGTCGTTCCGCATCTGGATGTGCGGCGGGACGCTGGAGATCGTCACGTGCTCGCACGTCGGCCACGTGTTCCGCAAGAGCACGCCGTACACGTTTCCGGGCGGCACGGGCAAGATTGTCAACCACAACAACGCGCGGCTGGCCGACGTCTGGCTCGACGAGTGGAAAGAGTTCTACTTCGCCATCAATCCGGTGGCGAAGAAGGTCGATCGCGGCGACACGTCGGGCCGCAAGAAGCTGCGCGAGGGCCTCAAGTGCAAGAGCTTCCGCTGGTACCTGGAGAACATCTATCCGGAGTCGCACATGCCGCTCGACTACTACCACCTGGGCGAGATCAAGAACACCGAGAGCAATCAGTGTCTCGACACGTACGGCAAGAAGAGCGGCGACGTCGTGTACATGGGCACGTGCCACGGCATGGGCGGAAATCAGGTGTTCGCCTACACGAAGCGGCAGCAGATTATGGCCGACGATTCGTGTATGGACGCGTCGTCGCCGACCGGACCCGTCAAGCTGATCCGGTGCCATAACATGGGCGGCAACCAGATGTGGATCTACGACCAGGATACGCAGCAGATCAAGCACGTGAACACGAACCGCTGCCTCGACCGGCCGTCGGCCAGCAAGCCGAAAGTGGCCACGCTGAAGGAGTGCAAGGCGGGCAAACAGAGCCAGCAGTGGGAAATGGCGAGCAAGTTTAAGTGGCAGGCGCCTCGAAACGAGGTTAGGTGACGTTTGGTAGCCGGCGCCGGCCGACGCTAGTGGACAGCAATCTGAATTCAGCAGCAATGCTGAGCAATGGGGGAACGTTGCAGCACCCGCCCATGACAATAAGATTAATAACAATAGTAAACATGGTGGTGATGATGATGATGATAATGATTTATTATAGACCTAGAACAGAGCGATTTTAGGGAAACGTTGGGGAACTAGAATTAGGATCCGGTGGTTCCGTTCCGAAGGTTCGTTCGAAGCCGCCTGGGTCGTACAACAACAAAAACAAGAGCACAACATTCACAGAGAGCCGATCAATAGGCAAAAACGAAAAGAACCTTCATCGATAATGGGACAGCTAGTAACGTCTCCTTGACCGCGAGACGATGTCGTAGCGATGTTTTTACGCGCTCACTACAAACTCAGCCCAAGCGAGTCTTGAGGCGGCAAGCGGCAATCTAGAGAATCACTAACCAAATGTTGTTTGTGTTTATACGATGGATATATTTATACACAAAGAAGATGCAATGAATGTAATGTTAAGCGTCATAGACGATGTCCATGAGAGGAAAGTATTGACAAAACTTTAGGGAGTAAAGAAGAATGCTGTATGGATGCGCGTGTACATGATGAATGAAAAAAACTGTACGTATGAAAACAATGTTACTGTGGATAAATTAATGCAATTTAATGAAAAAGGCAATGTTTACAAAACTGATTTTATCAAGTTGATGTTCTCATTTCGTAGATTTAGAAATATCTCGATCTGAATTTGGGAAGTTTTTTGCGTAAGTATCAGTAATTTTCATAGCACTTCATAGTAGTACATATAGATAGATATTTTTGCATGCATTTATAAATATTAATGGGGTGGCTTGATATATTTATTGCAAGACACTCTCTGCTACAATTAAGACGGCATCCCAGTGAAAGCCTAGTTACTTCTTTCTGAATACGTTCTAATTTCCTCCACTACCCGAGCTGTGTACCAGGATATGTATTCGATTACATTAACATTATTTTCCCTCTCGTTGCATACACATAGTCAACACGTTTCCAGTCATAATAATAATATACAACTAATAATTTATTTACATCGAAGATGTGATTCGTATTGATAAACTTATTTTTTTTTATAATAAGTATATATATATATATATATATATATATATATATATATATATATATTCGATTACATTAACATTATTTCCTTCTCTTTTGTATGCATTGATTGATATCGAAGATGTCGTCAGTATTGAGAAACTCCTCTAACCTCTCTTGCACGAATTTATGTCTGTAAATGTATACAACGACTACTACTTACTCGAGGCCCATTCCAGTTATTTAAGCTTGAGTTTGCATAATTCAAGCATTGTTTAGGTTTACATAATGTGGGGTTGGGAAAAAAAGAAATGCAAAACGTACAGTGAGTGGCATTGAGTATCATCCCCCCACACACGGACTACTGGACATAATCGGCTTGTGCAAACATTGCCTGTTCAATATTCGCCCCTGTCCTGCTGTTATTGCGGGTGTTAATATAAGTAATATTAGCAGTGCTGACATTATTCGTTTTATTGTACACTATTATGATTTGTTACAGACGTTGTGAGTTATACTTTGGTTTGTACCGATTACAAAATTAAAGACACTTATGTCCAAATCTAACCTGTAGCAAGTAAAATTGAGCGCGCTTTGTCAACCATTCTCTAGCCATACTTTCTAACTGCGTCTAAGCCTTTACTAATGGCGGAGCTATTATGTATGATCTTCTGTCTTGGCTGCTATACCAAGGGGGCTTCGTAGTCTGCCATTGTAGTTTCACACCACTTCCGTGTGAGATAACGAGGCAGAGTTTGTTGCCAAATTTAGCGCGAATTGTTTATGATGACGACGACTTATTAGCGTTATTATTACTATTATGGTAATTACTTGGTCAGTAAGAGCAAAGTAGTATTGCTCATTAGTAAAAGTGTATAATGATTTAATTTGTTATAATTATGGTTACTTTGCACATAACGTTCCAAATTCGGGCATTCGGCAGACTTAAATACCTACTGCCCCGTTTGTAAATTGATAAGGGCGCATTCTGTTGTTGGGTGCATTCCATAAACCTAACAGGAATAGACAAGACCATAAGCATATATATATAGAAGGGGTTGCAAATATCGTGGGATGGGGAATACCGTAGACTTTCTGTTTGTTCTCATGCGTGAAAACGCTCTTCACTGGCGATTTTAATTCTGCGGTACCTAACCGAACAGAAGCCACCATATATATATATATATATAGCGACCGAGTCAGAATACCTGGACGAATGAAACGGGCCATTTGTGCTTTGTTTTTGTGACCGCGGCTTTTTGTTGAACTGGTAGCGCCCACACAAACACCGTAGCGCACAGTAAATTACGCTTCTGGCTGGAGGAGACCACGTTTGCGTAGAGCCGCTAATTGAATTTCTTAATTCTGCAGTTACGGCTCGAGATTGACTTGTTGATTTCAACGGCGTCTCAATGCCGCAGCTCGTTTGGTCACATGCAAAACAACCACTCCGGTCCGAGTCAGCTACCGAGCATTTTAGTAGCACTCACTCGCCGGCCGAACACTGACGAACGGCCAGTGTCTGATAAAGATCCTTTTCGAATTCTGTCTGCATTATTTGGCGTGTACCCCTATCGGCCTCTTTCCAGTATCTTGCTATTGAGTGCTCTGTTTTTCAGCATTCAAGCATATTTTTTATCCTTTTTCTCCTTTTATTCCCAAACCCTTGTACCACTTTTCATAACGAGAACTTAAGCATGTGAATGTATGCAGTTCCGTAAATAAACCACGTCTGAATTGAATATGTATATATATATATGTATACTGCTGCTGTAAAGGGCATGAAACTTCTCAGTATCACCCACGCACATATGCAAACAAACTAATGTATATATATATATATATATATATATATATATATATATATATATATATATATATATATATATATATATATATATATATATATGAGTTTGTTTGTCTGTGTGCATGCGTGCTATTGAGGAGTTTCAGGTCCTTAGCAGCAGCAGTAGAAATGATGTGATAGTTATGGCATTGGCATCGGCATCGAAGACACAAGATTGTTTTGACAGCGCCAACATTACTACAGATACAAAAAAAACTAATGTTGGCCCTATGCGCAATGTGCTTGCTGTTGTTAATGCGCTGCGCCACGCTGTCCCTCTCGAAGCGCTGCTGACGGAACTGTCGCTGCTTTTGTAGGCGCCGCCGCCGCCGCCGTTGCCGCCGCCGCAGCTGCGGGCGTCGGGACACCTCTACTGGGTGACGGCGAGACCCACCAACCCGGGCGGCGGGCTGGCTGACTGGCGACAGTGCTGCGTATGCTGTTGTTGTTGTTGCTGTTGATGCTGCTGCTGTTGCTAATGCTGGTAGCAACGTGGTGTCGCCGTTTGCTATGCACTCAAACAACAGGCGGTCACGCACACATGTGCGGTAGTGGCACTGCTGTCATTGTTATCGATCGGGTGAATCTAGCGAGGCGGTGGCGATAGTAGCAGCAGTCCTAACTTCAACGGCTGGCCCTTCACAACCACCGACCACCTCGAATAGGAGCGACAACATAGCCGGTCGTCGGTCGCTGCCATCTTCCTGACAGCAGCAGCAGCGAGCACTGGTATCATCACAACAATAACGACGTCAACGTCAACAACAACAACAACAACAATAAGAGCAATGACAGCTGCGGCAGCAACGGCAACACTAGCAATAATAACAACAACAACAACAACACCAACAACAGCAACACCAACAACAGCAACAACAACAAGAACAACAGCAGCAATAACAACAACAACAACAGTAACAACAATAACAGCAACACTAGCAATAGCAACGATGGTGGCCAACAGCCTCACTAACAACAATAGCAATAATAACAACAACAACAACAACAACAGCAGCAACAACAGTAACAACAACAGCAACACTAGCAATAGCAACGATGGTGGCCAACAGCCTCACTAACAACAATAGCAATAATAACAACAACAACAACAGCAGCAACAACAGTAACAACAACAGCAACACTAGCAATAGCAACGATGGTGGCCAACAGCCTCACTAACAACAATAGCAATAATAACAACAACACCAGCAACAGCAACAACAACACTACGAACAACAACAACAACAACAGCAACACTTGCAATAACAACGTTGGTGGCCAACAGCCTCACTAACAACAACTCGCTGGCGCGGACACTGCATCTCCCCGGCACATCTGCATCCCATCGTCCGAGTAAAGACGTTCGTACAGTCAGTCAAACGGAGACGACGTACAGCGAACGTACAAAAGAGAAAAAGGCTAAGACAGGAACGGAGGGAGCTATCAAAAGGGAGAATAATCGTGGAAACAGAGAGAGGGCGAGAAAAGAGAGTGTGGAAGCATCCGAGTCAGAAACGAAAGGGGGTGCAAAAGAACGGATGGCGGGCCGGGGGCGCTGGGCGCTCCTATTGGGATGGTAAAACAATGGCCGACTCGAACTGGCCACAATGACATCATTGGTAAGCAGCCGCCAATAATCACGTTGCGGGGGGCAAATAAAGAGAGAGCGAGACAGGAAACTAAGATACGTGGTGGAGGGAGGGAGAAAGTATAGAAATTGACGACGTTTAGAGATACGGCGTGTCTGTTGTCTGACGGGGCCGGTGAACAGGTGTTGTGCCGTTGAGGGCTATTGACGCTTGGTTCACAGAGACATATAGCGGACGACGATGCTCTCTTGTCCGCCTTGTTCGACCTGTGTATCGAATAGTTTTCTATCCATAGCCGGTGTCTATCTGTTCTTCTGGCGGTCTGTCCACTGGTCTGCCTCCAAAAACTATTGGCTTTACAGGTTCAGACTTCAAATACCATTGGCGCTACAGGTTCAGACTCCAAATACCATTGGTGTTATAGGTCCAGGCTTCAGTGCCTCCCACGACAGCAGCGGAGGTCGGGCAGGGCTGCGGACGACGTGAGACAACGACGGAAACGCTTACGCGTAAAGCATCCTAGAAGTACTGCTGTCTCATGTGAAATGAGATTGATGTAATGGTTATGAGAATCACATAACGAGAATGATGATGCGATGGCTGCGGAAGTAGTTAATTAGTTAAAATAAATGTTGAAATTGTAATGGTTATCGTAGCGGTGGCCAATCACTGGCCGTAATTGGCCTTTGTCGGCGGCCCCAATCGAATTTTTTCTGTCTCCTCCGTTCTTTCGATTTCTTCCTATCTGTCGACCGCCGATCGTATCGACTTGTACATATAAGTTCTCTTCTCGCATTCATCCACATTCGACTGATGATCGATGAACAGCATTTGATGTGAACACTTGTTGCTTCGATTCGTTTCCTGCAGCACCGAATTCACTACTCGCTCACTCGAATCGCGCTTTGTTTCTCTTCTTCTTGATGCTTCTGTTTCTTTTTAAAATCTAAAACATCTGGTGCTAGTGCCTATCTTAGACTTACGTCGTTTCCGGGACATTAAGCGGACACAAGGTGGACAAAACGAGTACCGAGCGAGAGAGAGCGAGCGAGCGTGAAAGAGTAAGGCAACGAAATAGAGAAAAAGATTCAAGATCGAGATCGACACAGCTTCCAGGCGTTCACCCACGGGTTACCGTGCTGGTGGTCCCGTGCTCGGCTACGCTAGCTCTACGTATGTGCTGTCGCCCTCATCATCATGATGATAAGCGCCCTCATTGTCAGCTTCACGGTTTCCCACAGACTAACGTCCCAAACGACGGAAGACGAAGCCGAATTCCGGACAGATCGCCAGTGACAACGACAACGACGGCTTTTGAAGCGTGACTGCGAACATTTTGCAACCGACGGGCCTACGATACCCGCCACGATTCGTGTTCAGAAGCGCCGACTACAGCAGAAGTGGCGGAGGCGGTAGCTGTAGCAACATAAACAGCAGCAGCAGCAATAACTACAACAATAACCGAGAGAAACAACAGCAGCGACGACAACAACAGCAACAACAACAAACGGCCATGCCGACAACAAATAACGGTCATAAACAGCGCTAACGAGAAGGATGCTATAACTATTTTGACCAACTAGAACAACAACCGTCGGCTACGCAGCAGATAAGTTCCTCATACGTTCGACCTCCCTCCATCGCTTTGAATATTTGGTTTTTTCTCAATCGTTTGTAGCCTACACAAACCCAAATGCTGCACAAATGTGTCCGACATATTTTGCAACATATATATATATATATATATATATACTACAATTCCGAGGCATCGTGGAAAATTGGTTGATTCATCTGTAAACATAGGTCACAAGCGTTTTAGTACGTAATGGCAAGCAATCGAAGATACTACATACTCCATGCAAGCGATCCAATTCCCTATCGACGCGATGTAATGGTAGATCGGGTCGTCAAACTTGCCTCTGATGGTTCTGTGTGGGACGACAACAACCGGCCGCCCGCCGGCCTAAAGCAATTACGGAATTGCGATGAACAAAAATAAACCCAGCGTCCTCGCTCGCTGACTTATGCGAAAGTTGATCCATTATGGCGAGCAATGTTTACCCCAAATTAAGGATCTATAGACCCTGAAACATAGCCAAATACTATCCCCATGCCTACCCGAAAACATAATAAAGTCTCAAACCAATTATGTCTATAAGTTTTTTTAATTGCGTCGATCTATTTCTTAGCTACTCGAAAAATTGTCTTTAACGACTACGTCGAGACTTTGCCACTCGATCTATTTTTAGAGATTCGCATACGGTGTATCGGCCACTAGAGTATATCATATTGATTCTGATCTAAAATCCTAAAAAAGATCACATTTAATATATGTTTACAGAGATTCATTGAAACCGCCGTCGCTGCGCTTATTTTGAATGCTTGTCACTGAGCCCTTAAGCTTGCCTACAGATTACCATAATCGGTTTTTTTTAAAAACGTAAGCACATTAACAACGGCGGGTAAGTTTATTATCAGCGCATGTCGAGAACGAGCTCGGAAGGCGATCGTGGCCCGCAGCTATGATCGAATTTCCATAGAAACTTGCAGTTGCTACGACGCCGTGAGCTTATTCGACCTGAAGATCGCACCGACAGCTATCTATGGAATACAGATCGT
This sequence comes from Dermanyssus gallinae, assembly GCA_003439945.1. Classification (NCBI taxonomy): domain Eukaryota; kingdom Metazoa; phylum Arthropoda; class Arachnida; order Mesostigmata; family Dermanyssidae; genus Dermanyssus; species Dermanyssus gallinae. Next base: position 819 of record QVRM01002188.1, on the reverse strand, counting down.
CTGGAAGAAACTAACCGTGCGTGACCTGACAACCTTGGATAGAGTGAAACCTGTATTTCTGAAAACGGTGCTCGGGCTGCACACGACATCGAGGAACCGACTGGTCTACTTGTTGACCGATACCCATCGTTTTGTAAAGATATACGCGAAAGTTAAATCTCCCAGCCTACTGTACCTTCGTCGAAAAACACGATCGAAGCGACTGAAGATCGACTCACAGTTCATCACAACACTAGCAATAACTGACTCGAGCTGGAAGAGGACAAACAAACGAATCGTCATTTGGTCACCAGGTTGCCGTGCACGGCTTCCATCATTTGATGTGCATGAAGCACAAACCTGAACAAACCTGTGTCCTGCAAATACTGTCGAAACGTGTGTGTTCGATACCATGTGGGAAATTGTAATCACATCAGGTCATTGACCCAGCTTACAGAATTTAACGTGTTATCATCCTGACGATGTTGGCATATGAACATACGTATTTTACGCGTAGAAATCTAAATGTGCAGATGTATATACTCATCAAATGTCAGCTTTATATTACAAACTCAATTTATTCACACATTTAGTGTCGATAATACCTAAGTGCAAAATTTTGGCTCGGCGTCAGGAGCTCACAAATGCAGCTACAATAATTGTATAATTATAGATATAAACTCACTCAAATACACACTCTTACTCATCAATGTCAGCTTTATAATTACACGATAAAGTGTGAAATAAATTGAATATATAATAGAAGCAGCGTCTCCTTATGTTAGAAGGTGCGCTAACCTATCAATTCCAACACATTAGAGACGCGATAATTAAATCAAA
>QVRM01002187.1:0-122546 GCA_003439945.1 Dermanyssus gallinae | reverse complement strand
TTCACAGTAGACCTGCCCTTCAGCTGTTACCGCGATCCAAAGAGATTCGAGACCTGGGCTGAAATGTAAAACAACGTCTGATTAACAATGAAAGATGATCTCTGACTCTCTCTCTCTCTCTTTTTGCTCTGCGTAAACGATATCTGGATTAGTTCTAGTTAGCTCTCTGAGTAAAGAGATAGAGACGAGATTAGACATCGACTTTTGTTAAAATCAAAATCCATTGCTGCACGAAGTTCCGCCGAGATTTAACGTACTGTATAAGTTTGCATCGACACAAAAAGAACTACTATTAAACCTCTCAGACTAACGGTCCACGCACGATACACGCTACCTGTCATTGGACGCGCTGCAGGCTTGTATGGAGAAGCCGGCAATCCGTCACGTACAACCGACTCGCCGGAACCTTAAGAATTGCAGGATTGCTGCTCTGTAGACTTTCCTGCTGGTCTTGCCTGCCTTGATTTTTTAACGCTCTGACAACTATATTTTAGACGCTCGTAATGGGCCAAGTTGCCTGTTGAACGATATCGTCTAAATGCATCACTTATCGTCATCGCGTTCTCGTACTGGAGTTATATAGGCTTAATTAACAACATATTTTTAGGAAATTGCTTTTAATTCTAGGCTATCCTCCGCTTTCTACGGGCTTGGAATTGCCACGTGGCATATTTTCAATGCGCCGAGGGCCGTACACGCTGAGGACTAAGGCCTGCCTACCAACGTGTTATGATTACGTGTTGATTATGTTCTCAAAACACAAAACGCTCTCACTGCAAATATAATACTAAAGGGATCACAACGATCAGGTCCGGGTGAGGCGAATAGACGAGCGAATACCTGTATGTTATAAAGCGTTTTGGTGCGGCGCGCGTCTAAAGCAGTAGAAACGTGAAAAACACGTAATAATGGCGAGCATAAAAGCGACGGAACGTGGCGGTGCCGTTAAACGACAGTCGTCACTTAGAAGCTTAGCGGCCCGAACAAACATCACGAATTTAAGCAATCCCCTATTGACAATAAAAAGGCGAGAGAGAGAATAATACAGCTAAAGGAACTAGACTTCTCAACGACTATGTTGAGTTAAGGCAGTATAAGAAAAATCGTATCAGAAGTTAAGGCCGTATAAGAAAAATCGTCGTTGTTGGTAATGCTTCCATTCGAGACAGAGTTAGAGAGAGAGCAGAGGGGAATGAGCAGTTCAACAGCTTGCTGACAATTTCTGAAATTGACAATGAATGAACATATTATGCCAATACTATAAGTAAATTTGAAATGCAATTAAATGTCATGCAAGATAAATGTACCGAAAAAATAAATAAAAAATAAACTTAAGCAAGTTTTGGCAACGTGCATAATATGAATTGGTGAAAGCTAGCTCGGCTGCGACTCAACATTTCGTTGACGATAGAACCGTAATAACCCAGGGGAGAACATTCAATTTGACTGCATATTTGCACTTTGCGTTGACATAATTATATATCTGCCTTTGTCTACAACCGATCGATATCCAAGATTAACCAATTTCATAGCGATAGCTAAGCGCGTTTAGAAATTTTAGTTGTTGGCGGAACTTACGTCTTACGTTCTTAGAGGGCTGGCAGGGTCGTTAAATAGACACTGTTTTTTGCGGTCTATGAGAGTAGTCAGTTATTATAAGTAAAGTAGGCTCACGATGTTGTTACTTTTTCTGGAAAAATCACAATTTAATACAAGCTCGCTATCGGGCCTAGTTCGCCACGTGTCAAGAGGAAATGCATACATTCTTGAATTTATTTTAGATGCATTTAGTTTAGTAGCTAAAATAATTTCGGCTAAGGTATATATATATATATATATATATAAACACAGGGTCTATCAACCGTATGAACTTATTATAAGGTTTGCTAGAACTCGGCAAGAAAATAATTTTCCTAATGGAAGGAGAGGGCGGAAACGTCTTGCTTAGGAGCGGGGATTAACTTATAAAAGTCGTTATTCTGCCGTTTTTTCTCCTACATAGTTGTGCAAAATCTACGTTTGAGGGAGAACCAGTCAATGCATGAAGAAACCGATCATACCGGCGTGTTCGAAGAATTCTGCATAATCTGAATGACATTCGCAAGCTAGTGAAATCGAATAGCCAGATTAAGGAACGTCATTAAAAGCTGATATATTGTGGTCTTACGTTGAAACTTTCATGCGCAGAACCGTAGATTTTTGCAATTACAACTACACGTCCAAAAGACTATTCTCGGGCAATAGCAGATTTAATGTCCATCAATTTTGTACCAAATTGATGGTGCTGCGTTACGTAGTTGCCGATTAACTAAGCTTTTGGACAGACATAGTTGTTATGTTTCACGTTCGGAATCGTAAACATTTGCTAAGACGTTTTCGCCGTTTCTTTGATTGGGAAAAAATATTTTCATGCCGAGTTCTATCAAACCTCAAAACATGATCTAAGTCTCTCATACACCCTTGCTGAAGTAGGCCAACATGCTGGCAGGTATGCATGTCTTCGCTTTCGATATGGCTGTTGAAAAAGTTGCTCGGCAACTACGTAACGCAGCACCATCTTGGTACAAAAATGATGGGCATTACATTTGCTGTTGCCTGAGAATAGAACTTTCAGCCGAACACTGAAGAAACCGATTATGATTGGTTTCCCCGCAAATGCAGATTTGCACATTTATATAGGAGAGAATAGAACAGCTACTTCTATAAAAAAAATGCATTAAATTTTGTCTTTACTCCTAAGCAAGACGTTTCCTACCATTTGAAAAAAAATAGTTTCTTGCCGAGCTTTTCCAAACCTTAAAATAAGCACATACGGCTATTATAGACCCTATATATATATATATATATATATATATATATATATATATATATATATATAATTTCTTTTGGTAAATAGTGCCTTTAATTTGATACAGCGGACTATCGCAACCTGTTTTGCGACATATGCAGGATTCCGCGGCCCCCCGTGCGACAATTAAAATTTTAAACTACATTCCCTCCAATAGTTCAAAGGTATGTTTATGTGTTAAGCAGTGATGTCCTGGGTGTGTGCGCAGCGCATTTCGCACTTATTCCTCTATCGAAAACATATGCACGACCTCGGCTTGAGTGGTAAGATGTACGATTTCAATGCAGGACGCCTGTAACCTTTACATCTCGAAACAAATCTAGACCAAGCACAAAAACAAGGGGATGCCCGATCATATCTAAAATATAGGCAATATATGCTATTCAAGAAGTTGTGTTGTTAATATGAATTAGGAGTTCAAGGAAAATCAGCGTTTGTATGGGCGATAGCTTGGCATTGTACAGTGCGCGAATCGATCCTAGCCGGAGCTTAAAAGAAAGAAGATCGAAGAGCCAGAAACGGTCGCGGACAAAATTCAGCGAAACGTCACTAAAGGCGGGGGTAGTTCAGGAAGTTTGTCCAGCTGTAAAATTAAGTCTAAGCTTGCCACCATAATGACATGATTAGGCAATAGGCAACAACCAATAATTAGTTCTTGTTTGTTGTTGCTGCAGTCGTCCACGTCATCATCAGGCACTTGGACAGCTGGAAGCTTTCGACCACTCCCTGTGTGGAAAAATATTACGAAACGTGTTCTTTTGGGAGAAAGGAATGAACGAGAGATTTTCCACGCCACATGTTTTAAGACCGATTGCGAGCATTGATACAATATGTACTAACTACTAATTAAATGCATGTAATTGTTGTAAAAAGAGATCATGTACCGATAAACGACGGGATTTATTTAGCCGAAAAAATCGAATTCTCTGGGCATAATAACTTTTAGTAAACCAGTGTTTATCTTGATTTTTACCTGTTCCAGCCTATGTTAGCTAAGCAAGTTCACAAATATCCTATTAATTAATGATGTATTTACTTTTAGTCTGGAACGTGCTGCTGCAGATGGTGCTGCATAGTTTGAAAGTTGCGTGGCGCAGTAAGGGCAGGTGAAATTCAAACACTGTGCCGTCAGATCATGCGTCGTTGAGTTTAAAGTATTGTACTGATTACGTTGTTTCATGCTTGCTATCGTAAATCTGACATCTGCTCGGCAATCTAGCAGCCAATGGACTACCATAGTCAAATATCAGTACGTATTTCAGCCGAAGCGTCAGCCGCAACCTTACACATTATTAATGAGAATGAATACTAGAACTATAAATGAATGATGAATCCATTGGTCTACCCAAATACGGTGGTTGTCGCAATTTGGGCCTCATATTCGTTGCGTTCGATCGGGGCCAACTGCTACCTTGAGACAGGACAGTGACTTTTTAACTCGCGTGCTGTAGTGTCGGTAACAGCGTATCTCGTTTGGATTATAGTTCTAACAACATAGAACGACAAATGGGTTGCCCTTAGTCATCTGCCTTACACCACTTACTGAAGCAGGTTCCTGATACTTCTTGAGTAACCCCGATAGATTTTTTTATTTAAAACAGGACAGTAATTTCGACCTAATGGCTTTCGATAAAGGTGCATACGAAACGATAACGAAAATGTAGCGTAGTTTTTTGTTTTTATCGCTAACTGGAAATGCGGTACGCACCTACGGGTACCACTGCAGGAATCTCATCGTCAGCAAGTGCGGGTGGGCAGTGTGAGTTTCCAGCACACCAAAGACTAGTCATATGCCCATTTCCGCATCGGACCAGAAACTGTATAAGCATACTCTAAACGATCGAAGAAGGCGGAAGTAGATTAAGCTCCTAGCTATCCTGGGACGTCTGTCGCGGACTCTGTCGTGTAAAACGTTTTTGTCTTCTGCATAATAAGCACGATGTTCCCAATAGGTACAAGCCATACTGGTCCACTCGTCACGTAACTTGATGAAAAGCTGTATTAGTGTTATAAGTCTGCTGCCGTTTGCTCTAGATAACCCGCAGGCTGGAAGGCACACGCCGGGCACCACAGGACTGTATGTACACCCGTGTCCTTGGTTTTGCTTTGGCAGTACTTGCAGAATCGGAATGTAGCTTCCCCATTCTGAGCAGGTAAACCTGAAAATCCTATGATGAGGTGAGGACCCGAACCACGTGGAACGACGGCTCACCGCTTGGCCAGTCCTGCCAGGCCCTAATATCCGGAATCAAGTCCTTACCTGGTTCCCGGGCGCTTCATCTGGAATGGAGTGCCATTCGGTCTGAAAGCTTTACTTACTCTCTTTGAGCGTTACAACGATTGCATTGTGCTCTACAGCACAGTTATAGAGGCCCGTTTTATAGGAGCCCGTGTCAGTGTTCATTCATAGAGTGCGATTCGTTTGTGTAACTGCACGTGGCAGTTGCAAGCGTGCCTTTCGCCTTATGGTGCGTACGGCGCAGAGTAAGTGTCTGATTTTACGGATTCACACCTGTACTGGTATCCGTATGTGCGTACCGCATTTCTAGTTAGTCTTAAGATAGTATCGAAAAGAACAGCTAGCAGGTGTTCGAAATTCAATGACTGAAGCCGAAAACGGACTTACTACAGGAGCCTATATACATTTGTAAAATCGATGCTTAACAGTGCTTTACTGTGTGCTACTCATACTACCACACTAATACTTTAAGCACATATATAAGTATAAACACAACAACAATAATAACAAAAATAATAAAAATACCAAATAAAACGACGAAGAGCGTGCCGGACGCCCGAGCACTTCAACAACAGACGAAAAATTAATGAAGTGGAGAAAATGGTATTGGCCAATCGTCGAATCACCGTTAGAGAAGTTGCTGAGGACCTAAACATATCGATTAGCTCGTGCCATTCGATTTTTATCAATGATTTGGGCATGAGACGGGTCGCCGCGAAATTCGTACCAAAATTGCTCAATTGCGACCAAAAACAGCATCGCATGAACATTGCTAATGAGATGTTGGACTCTGTCCGCGACGACCCAAATTTGCTCCAGAGGGTCATAACTGGTGACGAATCGTGGGTTTATGGTTATGACGTGGAAACCAAAGCTCAATCATCTCAATGGAAGCTGCCGCACGAACCAAGACCGAAAAAAGCGCGCCAAGTTCGGTCGAATGTGAAAGTTTTGCTGACAGTTTTCTTCGATTGCAGGGGCGTGATGCATCATGAGTTCTTGCCACAGGGTAGAACGGTCAATAAGGAATATTACCTGCAAGTTATGCGCAATTTGCGCGAAGCAATCCGCCAGAAACGCCCGGATTTGTGGAAGAACAAAAATTGGCTTTTGCACCACGATAACGCCCCTGCTCACACATCGTTGCTTGTGCGCGAGTTTTTGGCCAAAAACAACACACTAATGATGCCGCAGCCACCGTATTCCCCAGATCTGGCCCCCTGTGACTTTTTCTTGTGCCCTAAACTGAAGAGGCCCATGAAAGGACGACGTTACGCTACGCTTGACGAGATAAAGACGGCATCGAAGGAGGAGCTGAACAAGATAAAAAAAATGGTTTTTTGAAGTGCTTCGAAGATTGGAAAAACCGTTGGCACAAGTGTATAATATCTCATGGGGATTACTTTGAAGGGGACAAAATAGATATTCATGAATAAATGAATAATTTTTGAAAAACACAAAGGTCGCGATACTTTTTGAACACACCTCGTATATAGCAAAATCAAATGTACTGTGTTTCACCAAGCAAGGTGGATTGGGAGCAGAATTATTGCTTTGCATTCGGGAGCATGGTGTGCTTAAATGAAGTCTGGCCACCCTTAAAGTGGTTTTGATGAAATTTAATTTAAATCAGGTGAATATTTGAGTGTACTGTAACCGGTCATGACAGAAAGAAATGATAAACAGAAAACGTCGAGCACCTATGTATTACTAAAACACTTGTTAATGAATAAGCATAAACGATAGGATTAGCAGAAACAGAGAACCTCAACAACAACAACAACAACAACAACAATAGCAACACAATGTCTCGATTAGTCAGTTACCCCTTTGTTGTTCTTCTGGTGCTACAACCCGTAACAACAGCAATAATGGGATCAACTATGAAAATAGCAACACTATCGACTTGCCGGGGTAACAATAATAACAACAACAGCAGCAACAACAACAACAACCGCAACAACAAAAAACACATCGCATGGTGGTGGGTGAAGAAGTCTTTGCAGGATTCCCGTCACGTTTCTTCGTTGACTTCGGATACCACCTCATTTACTGTCGGCATGGTTGCTACCGCGGGTCCCATGCGGTTTCCTCTTATTCCACAATTCCTTCTTCGACTACTACACTATTGCTTTACTACTTCTACTTATACTGCCACCGTGCGTGCTGCAACCACGACTACAAACCTACTATTTCTCCATTATAGAGTGAGGGTCGTCTTCTATCTCTCTGTTTCGTTCTCCTTGTCCTTCTCCTCCACCACCCTCACAACTGACAATTGGTCTGTTTTTTTGTTTTTACCTACGGTTGCTAGGGTCATTGTTGTTGGTCAAGGTGTTGTTCTTTTGTGTGTATGTTGTGGTTGTCGTTCAACGGTTCTCGGTTGTTGTTGTTGTGATTGTTGTTGTTCTCTCTCTGTATTTTCGCTTCGTCGACCTCTTGGTCGTTGACAAACGGCAAGACGTTTATCCTTTTAAACTCCGCCCCTCGTCGTCGTCAACGTTGGAAATCCTCTCTGCAGCTCGTTCGATCCTTATCCGTTGTCCTTATCCCTTTCGCTCCGGCGTGCCCATAGCGGGCACCTCGATCTATGTCTGTGCGATCTGGCCGCGAATCTCACTTGACGTCACCCAACGAGGAGCACCCGCATCACTATCATCATCATCGTCATCATCATGGTTGCCGCTACCGCCGCCGCCGCCGTACAAACGGGCTTAATGGCAAACTACAGACCCACCCAGGCCTGGTGGTCCGAACCACCTACCACTCACGAGAAGAGACCCTTCTGCATATCTACACACACACATTCACACTCGAAGCTAGACGCACAGAGGGGGGCAAACAGAGAGGGGCAGACAGAGAGGGGGGAGAGACGGGGATAGATGGAGAGGAATGGAGAACGCAAGAGAGGGGTAAGGAAAACAAAGGAACAAGGGGGGAGAGTCGTTCCCTTCGGACATTCATAGACGGAGGAGGAACGGACGGTCGGTGGGTCCTCGTCATTGAGCCGCTCCTTGCTTTCTCTGTGGGCCGCTCCTTGCTTTCTCTATGGGCCGCTCCTTGCTTTCTCTATGGGCCGCTCCTTGCTTTCCCTATAGGCCGCGGTCAGTGCGGTCCTGTTTGGGCCAAATGTGGCAAGCACCGCAGCAGAATCAACAACAACAGCAGCAGCAGCGGCGTCGATGGCGCCTGCATAGCGGGCCTGTGTAGCTGTGGAAACGACAACAACGGCCGTGTAGTGACGGTAGAGGCGCCCTCAGAGAGCGGCTGTTACCGTGGCGCGAGAGAGGGAGCGACAGCCATATGGGCTCGGGGAGCTGAAGCACAACACGGCCGATTGGCTGGCTGGCTGACTGGTTGGTTAGTTGGATCCTGCTGCTTCTCTGCTCTGCTCTGTTACTACACGTTCTTTTTACTACGACTTCTTCTACGATAGCTGTTGTTGAGAAGGACTGTGGTGGTGTCAGGCCTGCGCGCGGTGCCTGTCGTGCGTGCGGTCGGCATTGGTCTCGTCGCCGGCATCGGTGACAGCGGCGTCTTGCACCACCACCACCACCTTCTCATCAACGGCGCGGTGGGTCTCGTGAACTCCTTGACGTTGCGGTGTTGTACGTCTCCTGGAGGAGGACGACAGACAATAGCAGTAACAGCAGCAGCAGGGTCCTCATCGATGTAGTCGTTGTAGTTCACGACCATCGTTGTCGTGGTCTTCGTGTAGTCGTCGTCGTCGTTGTCGTAAAGTTCATCGACTACCTCAAAGCCTGCCGTGAGTAGGACCATCGTGAGGAACTTGGTGGTCCTATCGTGGTCATTTTGTTGTTTTGTACACGGACCTCGTCCTTTCGTGCTTTCCTAGCCGACTGGCCATGGTTGGATTGGCTCACCGGCGACCCGACAAGGCGCGATGACCGCTTCATTCAGCAGGACCTGCAGCCCCTACAAGCAGATGTCACAGTGGCAACCACGACCACGACAACGGAAACAGGAACAACAGTAACCACACGGACAGGAATTGCCGACAAAACGATAGAATCGAGTAAAGCAACAAAACCCAGCCTAGGCGTCTTTTATTCTGTGCAATACGGCCGTGTGTTCGCCGCTGTTCGCCGATGGATCAAGCCGCCTTCAGCGAGTTTGACTTCACTTCAATCGGAACGGACTAACAAGTGTCCTGTTGGTCCGTCTTTCTACACCGGACATGGCATGGCCCTTAGTTTCCGTCACACACGGTCACATATCAGTGAACAGTGAATAGTAGAGAGTTGAGTTGAATTTAGTTCAGACTCAAACCGTCAATTACGTCAAATCGACACGGAATAGCTAGCCTAGTCGAGAACGAGTTTGAGAATCTACCCTCTATCGTATTAGAGTAGACGTAGGTGATTCCGTAAAGTAACGGCGTAAGGAGAAGCAACAACAGGCTCCGTAGCCAGCAGCAGGCCAACACAACTCATCTCGACTGACAGGTAAGTCCTTCAAACAGCGTACGCGCAATATTATCCACTCTCGAAAACGCTCGCCCTCGAATGTTTTCTAGACATTCATTTACAATGCGTGAACTTGTGGAGTGTGTGTGTGATAACGCCCGTAACGTAGGGTGCCAGCAGATGTGACTTACTCTATATGTATATGTATATATATATATATATATATGTATATATATATATTTATGTATATATATATATATATATATATATATATATTGTGGTATCAGTCTACGGCTTTGCTTTTGTTGTTAATCCCAACACATTTGTCTGTGATTCATATACCTCAATGTGCCATGTAGTATGTATATATATATATATATATATATATATATATATATATATATATATATATATATATATATTGAATGAGCCACAAATGATTAAAAAACTAAAAAACAATTTAAACTAAAAATTCAAAAACTTCAAAACTAACTGAATTCAGAACACAGTCGACTTTTCATGAGTTCCTCATACATGGGATCGTTCGGCGAGACGTAATCCAGCGCAGTTGTTGTTGGAACGTAATATTTGATATGTAATATATGCAAATACGCGAGCATAATGCATGCATCTGCGTAACGTTTGAAAAAGCGTTTACCTTAGTGCAGACGAAAGTATAAAAGAGTGCGATGGATCGGAGCGTTATATATATATATATATGTAAAACGAGTAATGTCTATATATATATATATATATTTTTTTTTTTAGATTTTCCGTCAGGCTAATGCCCGTGTACGGTTTTTTCATGTCATGGCTAATTTGTAATCCATTCCGGCATTTACCTTGTCTAAATTGGAAACCATGCAAGCCAATTTAAGAGTGGTCCGGTCTGGGTCTTCGAACCCAGTCCTCTCGAATGCAAAACAAGGGCTCTGCCACTAAGCCATCTTGCTCGGTATATATATATATGTATATATGGGCTCATTGAGCGCTTTGTGTCGTTGAACCTGCTAGACTGAGACAGACAGGTGTTTTTCAGCTCAGTCATGTAGATGTTCATCTTTGACAGCAAAGACAGGTGCTTGCGTGCCAAAGCAAGACGTACCAGGCAGGGAGAACGAGATGGACAGAGAGACACAACGTGTCGCGAGAGGAGTGGAGACGGGGCCTCGATTTCATGTAGGATAGGATGCGGGAATGCGTCTTGGTGAACGATACGATACAATGGCAGTGCACGAGTTGTCAAGTGTTCTGTCATTCGTTATTGACTGTCATTGGGGCTCGCCGTTAGCGTAGCTTAGCAGTTTCAATGCCAACCGAGCAACTGCAACAAAGGCCGCGTCGCCGCCACCTTCAGAGTAAGGGGCCTGCGATAGGGCCCACGTTTCCAAGTTGCGACCCGCTTTGCCTAGGCAACTACATGTACATACGACGAAGGCGTTCAGAAAACGTGGTGTGATATATGGTACCCGTATGTACAAGCCTCGCTACTTCGTTGACTACTTCTGCAGCCCGACATACGTTGTATTGCATACGTTCTTGTGCTTCGTCGGCCAGATAGTCGGCTTGCACCGTTCCCTTAGCGTTTTTTACGGGGGGCAAACAATGCATAACGCACACTCCTTTGGTCTCGGGCTAGTGTGGGAACTTCTCAACCCCACTAAAAACCTGATGATCGCCTAACCTACATGACCGCGATATATGTGGTATTACTTCATGGTAACAGTGAACGTGCAACAACGATATCGTACAATGAACTGGCTAATAGATATACTATAATTCAGTTCCTTCACTTTGTTAGCTTGCGCACAAGAGGAGACGAGAGACGAGAAAGAGACAGAAATCGAAAACTAAGGGGTAACTTCGCCGCTCATCTACCCTTAATTTACTTTGGGCAGGTGAACTGCTACTGCGAACAGCATACCTCTTTTGCTGTACACTTCGTGTCTGAATTGACACGTGCCGAATAAGCGTATTATGATTACATACTCAGTTATTAGCTATGCTAGCATGCCAGAAGAAAAGATAAGTTGATAGTGAAAGACGAAAAAAGACAGCTTTGCGTGGATTTTTCCTTCTAATTTGCCGCTACCACGATCATGGAAAACTTCGATATTGGGCTTCCGGCGTGTGTGTATTATGTCGACGCGAGGACGTGTCCAAAACGTCCGTCTGATTGAATGACCCTAATGGACCATTACTTGACTGCGTAAAGTCTGTAGGTAAGCGTCTAGAAGTTCTCCTAGGAAGACGTGGGGAAGCAGCGGCTGAGGGGTAGACTTTGGCGTTCATCAGAGGAAGGCTGCGAGCATCTCAGCAATTCCTTTGGGTTGGACTATGAATTGACTTCAGTCGTCGATCGTGGTCTTCAGGTCTTTTGAGTATGTGTCATTTGTTTTGCTCGCGCCGCATCTTTTAATACGAGCTGCCTCTTCTTTTCTACAGCCTCCTTATATATATATATATATATATATATAGTATCGGTAGATTAGTGAATAACCAACGTACTATAAAAGCCCAATGACAGCTGGCATATCGGTTTTGGCATACACGGGTTATTAACTCATGTATCTTTAAATGTTTTACTTACTTTCTCTCTCTTTCCTCTCTCTCTCTCTCTCTCTCTATATATATATATATATATATATATATATATATATAGAGAGAGAGAGAGAGAGAGAGAGAGAGAGAGAACAGGAACAACTAGAGGCAAGGGACTTTTATCCACATTATCGCTTGATGCTAGAGTGCGCGGATTTCCACACGCTGATTTCCAATTAGTTTGGTTTCAGTGGCAGCCTATGCTTATTGCCGTCAACACTGATGTGCCGTGGCGTTCAACGAGCACAAGTTGCACTCCGCCGACGGCAGCTAACATGGCAATTACGAACTTTGTAGGCGGAAAGACTCGAACGAGCCCAGCAGGGGGCAATGGGCTCTCAACACTCTGCAGAAAGCGTTGAGAGCGGTGCAGCAACAGTTGCGGCGCAAGGACTCTGCTTTGCTTTGCCCGTCAGTAATCGGTTAGCCTTGGCCTCGTTCGATCATCGATTGGTCTACTTTGGAGCGCGTCAGTTATCTGTGCTTGTTTCGGTCTCTCTCTTTTCCCCTATATATATATATATATATGGGAATGTAGAGCAACATATAGCAGCTACGCAAATATAAATGTATGCCTTAACACTTATCACCCTTATTCTGTCGTATGGATTTGTTGTCTGTCCAAATCATCTGCTCGTTCTATTTATAACAGGGTTTGTTTTTTATTAGAGTGGGACGCGGAGAGATGGACGAAACAAAGAGGAAGAGAGAGAAAGCGAAGGGGGGGGAGCGATAAGAGCATTTAATCTCGCTAGGTTAGGCAATTCTGCGTCAGTAGAATCGCAGGGGCTAGTTTTAGTTGGGTTCCGAACCCACTCTCCAATCGTTGGGAACAACGTTAGGCAACGCATACAGTATCCCTACCGAGTTGCGCACGTCGTAAAATCGGCTATAAGTGAAGCATCGTTTCCAGCAATTGCTCTTAAATCGAGTGTTGAACGAAGTCTTGTCACAAAGTTTTGTCAATTTCACGTGGGTACGTGGGTTGACGTCTCGCGGCTGTCCGTGTCACTCAATGTGCACAAAGCAGCTATCGTCGAAGGCGAACTTCTGTGCAATCTGTTTTGCTCACGAATGAAGGCGCTAGACGCGCTAGTTCAGCTATATGACATAATCCTGTTGCTATCGGTAAGCCGTATAGACAGTGTGGTGTGCCTGCATTTTATGTATATATATATATGTCGCCGACGGTCAAATCCATTCCTTTCTGGCTCCCGATCTAAACCCACCCGAATGGACATTATTTATTTTTACGCCGGACCTGTTGAGTTTGACAGTTTGTCCTCTCATGCCGATATATATATATATATATATATGTGTGTGTGTGTGCTACCGGAGGCTGCTGTTGTCCAATATAGCTTATTACCGTGAGTGCAATTACGTTTTATGTGACCATTTCATCCACTTGCGACGGTCTGAATGTGTTTTTTTTTTTATCGAATCGACCTTTTGAAGGTGCGAGTGCTTTGTAAATAAACAACTTCGATGAATAGCGTGTCATCTGCGTCGGTTTAACTGCTTATTAAACCGCTGTTTAAGGACGCTGTATCTGATTACTATTATGTGCCCACATCTAACCTTATGCATATATACTTTACGATGACTGAACTGTTTCCACCCACAACGTTGGCTTTTACAGCGACCGCACACTCTACCTATTCCCTTTTTTATGCAAACAGAGGCCAAATTCACTCTATATTCCAAAAGACAAATACTTCTTGCTTGAGCTGGTACCCCAGACTAGCTACAACGGCTGAATATATATATATATATATATATATATATATATATATTTAGACTGGCAGACTGAAAGAAGACTCACAAACAGGTCGATAGATACACATTGGATGTAATTCAAGAAGTCTCGTTTCTTCGTTGTCGTCGTCGTCGTTGTCGTTGTTGTTGTCATGGCTAGCTCCGGATACTTCGGTCAGGTACCCCCCGTTCGGCAAACGCTTCGCGCCCAACATGGAGGAGGAGGACCCTGTGGCGACCGAAGAGGAATCTTTCTACTCGTCGAGTCCATCGCATGGAGTCGTCACGTTGGCTCCGGCTAAGGGCTGTAGCCCCGCCAACTCGGCAGCGGCGGCGGCGGCCGCCGTCACAGCCGACAACATTGTGTCCTGCGTGCCGCGGGAGAAGTCCGTGACGTCCCTATCAGCAGGACGGTGTGACAGGACAAGGGCCGACGAAGAAGATTTCCTCTACCTCGGTAACGATGGCGGCGGCGATAGCAGCAGTGTGGAACGCCTTTCGACCTCACCGGGGGGCATCAACGCGCTCTCGCTGGAAGAACGACTCGCGCCGCTCGGCCAGGCTTCGGAAGGCGAGGATGAGGTGTTGTACTACGATGAAAAATGGCTCAGCTGGTTAGTATGACTGACACTCCATGCAGGCACGCAAACACAACAGCACGAATGTTTACTTGGGAGCGCTCATTATTATTATTATTAACCGGAGTACTTATGTACTCCAATCTTAACTAGATAGAGTATTACACAGACAGTGTGAATAAAATAAATTAAATTATTATTATTACTATTATTATTATTATTATATTATTATTATTCAATTTTTCGGTGTTTCCCTACAATTGTGGTATATATATATATATATATATATATAATATATATATATATATATATATATATATATATATAATATATTATTATTATTATTATCTTTCCCTTACGCTGATCTCCCGTAACGCCTTCAGCTCGAGAATATAGTTTGTTGTCCCATCTCGAAAATAGGTTATTATTGATCGTATTCTTATTATTAGTGTTCCATATTGCACAGTGGTGAGATTCGAATTGTTCGTATTGGTTTTAGTACAGCATACGCTTATTGGCGCATATATATATATATATATATATATATATAATATATATATATATATATATATATATATATATATATATTAATTCATGAGCTCGTCTATGTGCGTGTTTGCGTGCTGCGGGTACAGCCAAAGCCGGCCCGCAGGATTAGGCGAAAGTCGAACATTCGAGGGTGACGCCGGGTCGGAATACCTTCGTCAGCTTCACGAGGAGCAGGAGCAGCTGAATAACTCACTTCAGGCGCTTACGTCACACTTCGCCCAAGTGCAGTTCAGGCTTAAGCAAATCATCGATTCGCCCAGCGATACTAAAGAGGTTAGTTAAACTACACCACACCGCCTAATACATCATGAACTACCCATAGGGCTAATTGAAAGCTACCGGCTAGCTTGTTCACGCGTACTCGAGAAGGTCAAAAGTAATACATTTGATACTCATTCAATCATAGTAAATTATAAGGTAATGTAGCATGGTTAAGGTGGCAATAAAAAATACATTTATTTCTCGAAGCAGTCTCTATAGACCTTAAACATCAAAGCCAGCTCTTTTGTCAATGTTTATAAATGTTGTATTTTCTTTGGAAAAAGTAGGAGGTGGAAAAACAATTTTAAACAGATATTTATTTACTGAATAACTCACATATACAAGGTATTTCAACTAAGATTACACAGACTTGACGGTGCTGTAGGTCTTCGTAAAATAATATTTTTTTTAAGGGTGCCTTGTATATAAATATACAGGGTGTTTAAAACGTTGAAAATTTTAATTTCGGGTAATTTGAAAATTATAAATAAAACAAATTACAAAATTACAACCAGCCGCGTTTTTTGGCGGTGGTCGATGTATGGAACAAAAAATGGTGGTCAACACTAGATGGCCATATGTATGCTGTGTACGCTTTGACTCGATTTACCATCGGCCAATTAGTCGATCCCCGAGGGAGGGTATCATTTAGGTGGATTCCGTATTGCAGTGACGTTGTGTGCTAGTTCTCCCGTCGTGCTTCGAGTAGGTAGGTGCCACACTGCTCGAGCGAATACTCTTAGGAGGACTCATCTACAACCAGCAGTTCACGCAGGGGTTCTGCTCAGAAGTATGTGTTACGGTCCTCTATTTAACACTTTGGGAAGTTTATGAGCAGCAAACAAGGCACTTGTTCAACAGCGCAGCCCAGCAAAATGTTCACGGAGAAGCGATACTGGTGTGCGTGCTGGGTGGGCTATATGCGGGTTCTCGCTAGCCTACAAGTGAGAATTCTGTCCATTAAATATGCCGTCTTGCGCAAACGGAGCTTTGCAGAGCAGTAAACGCAGGAGATCATCAGTCTGTTTGGCTGATTTTTTTCTATTTCTACAGAAATCAGCGAAGAACTATATCCGTCTCGATTTCAGAAAGGTCACGCTTTGCGGCCTACTGATGCTAGACACGTGCTGGCGGATTTCTTCAGCAAAAAAACAGACTGAGTTCCCTGAACTTGTGCTCTTAACAGATGAAGTTTTGTAAGCGTTTAGGCTAGTATTGTGAATGACTGCCAAAATGATCCCAAATGTATGTGCTTTGTGAGTGTCAACGTTAAATGAATTTCAGACGAAGTACGGTTTCTCGAAGTAGAGGAGAATGATGTGTCGGTTTGTCTATCGACTTCTTTGCAATTGCGCACACTTTGCCAAAGTATGCCCGACAGCATAAGATAAAATACTTTTTAGCCAATTTCACTGTTACTCCGAAAAAAACATTTCTGGTCTCCCATTCATAAGACAAATTGCCTATTAAGCAGCTTTCTAAACCTTTAAATAGGATTGACCTTCAGATACCATCTTTACAATCTATTATATATATATATATATATATATATATATATATATATATATATATTAGATATCTATATATAAATATATATATATATATACCGCATAAAGCAAACGTGGTGAGATATCTGTCTCCAGGTGGCTCTTTGGAGCACCGTTTATCTACTGGCGACGTTAGAGAGACGACGAAAGCACCAATTAACTACCTTGACTTTGCTCTATGAGAATACCGACGCCTCACGGCAATTTATATCTTCTGGTTGGCGCTCGATTCTCTCAAATATCACTGCTGTCTTTCCTGTAACCGTTGCCATTGAACACATGTGTGGTTCATAACGGTGTCTCAAACCGACCATAAATGATAAAGATGAGGAACGATCTATTTACTGTGAGGGTACTTATAATCTATTAGGTGTACGTACACTTTGAAGTGTCCCTCGCAAGTGGTGTTGCATTGTTGTAGTCTGTAACATTAAGGCTCCATACGTGCATGTACTCCATACGTGCAAATGCTAGGTAAACGCTAGCGGAGTAGTCCGGATCAACATGCACATAGGCAAATCCGGGTAATATAGTATAAGTGCAGGCGCTCTTTTGCTGAATTATTTTTATCAAGGATGGAACTGTTTTCACATTTGTCTAGTAGACGAAATATGCCAAATTTTGTGAAATGCGCCATCGTATGTAAAAGCACATGATCGTTTCTACTTTAACCGACAAAGACACTAATTAATCTAGCTTGAGAAAATGTACGCTACATGTGATACACTTTCTTTAACACTCTCCTTAATGTTGTATTCTTCTGTCAAACACGTGATGGTATCAACTGCATCTAAAACAGTACTGTTTGCTGGTTTCAGGCACTACTTAAGGAGTTGGAAGAGTTTGCCTTTAGAGGGGTGCCAGATCTCAGAGAGCCGACGGAAGATGCCAGGGAGGTGATGTCTCCGGTAAGGTTCTATCTTCCTGTCCTTTCCTGTGTACCACTTACATAACATTCATACAGCAATATCATTGTCCTGCTTCGTATGAACAGCTTTAATTGCTTTGGCTTTGACCGAAGTACAAGTATCTTCAATACTGATATGAAGTTGGCCAAGCAGTGGTAGACAAGATGAGGATTCGTAGCAATTGGGGAAACAGTGAATACCTAATTATAGGTACGCACCCCTATAGTCCCCCCGTATTTTCGGATTTAAGGACAGATGTGCCAGCTGAAGTGCGCTTAGTGCGTGCAGATACGATGTATTCGCACCCTATTTGATAAGATGATTGTTTATTGCTGTCAAATAGTTGGCGACATCTCCCGACGAAGCCGTTGAACAGCAGCGGCGAAAACAACAAGAGTTGATGAACCGTCTTCGAAGTCAACTTCAAGAGTTGGAGACGTACGCCTATGAGACCGGCGACGGCGGGCTGCCTTCGAACGTGCTTCTTGAGAGGCAGAACTTCATTCTTGAGCAGTTGAAGTCGCGCATGGCGCTCAACCTCGCTGAAATCGAGGTGCTGACATCCGAAGAGCTCAAGCAAAAGGTCGACGCCGCGATCAAGGAGGTAGATAATACGTGCTCGTCATTCATGTTTTTCTAAATGGCTAACGTCAAACCTTCTTACATAAACATGTAGGATGGGTGTATGTATGGGATACGTGTATGGACTTTAACAATAAATAGCGTTATGTTTTTGTCAGTATATATATATATATATATATATATATACGTTAAGGTGCAGCACATGACGAGTTTTTTTCTCATTTCAGTGAGTGCATGCGGGTCGTTTCTGGGGCAATTCAAATATTCGTATAGCACCTTTCCTTGTATAGCGAGTACTTTATACAAAAAATGTTAGTCCATGCAACTTTGATTTATTAAATATTGGCAGGTTGGTATACATGTATGATATCAGCTAAAGTGGACCTTGGTTGTCATATATATATATATATATATATATATATATACCGTGTGTGTCTATGTGTGATTTGCAAGGGAACAGGGACGCTTCAGGTGTTCCATCATGGTAATGTGTTGTTGTTGTTGTCGCCGTTGCTGTTGTTTGCCGGTCGTTTGCGGCATTTTGTTCAGTTCGTCAATCCGGCGAAGGTCAAGGAGCAGCTTGTGGAGCAGCTGCGAACGCAGGTGACAGACCTCGAGAGGTACATCGAGTTTCTTCACCAGGAACGGCCGATGTCGCCGACCGTTGTCAATGCCAACTGTTCTTGCACCTGCGATTCGCACACGCAGGTGAGTTGGGCGAGGGCCCATTGTTGTCTGCCTGTCTGCTCTCCTGTTTGCCTGTCTGGCTGTACGGACGGGTTAGCACTGCAAGCGTGCTTGCGCCGACCACGTCCAGTAGTTCAGCGTAAACCGTTCCATCTCCCGTTCTCATGCTCGCTCGAGCCTGTTCGTTCGCTGTGTGGCTTTGACCTATTCGCTCAATCTCTATCGCATAAACACTCAATGTGGCTATCGACAGAATAAGTAGACGTAGGGAGAGAAACAGATAGGCCGCCCTGGACTCCGCCCCGCCGCTTTTACAGCTGCCAAGATCGCCTTAAATCCACGGGAATTGCAGTACACATGATCGTGGTTTGTTATCGCTGTTGTTGTTGTTGTTGCTGTCATTGTTGTTCTTGTTTCTGAGCGTGCTGGCATTGATACCAGCGTTGTTGCTCGGTGGTACTCTTCTTATAGTTTGCCGATGTTGCGTGTTGTTGTTGATGACTTTTGCGTCCACATTTCGTGTTAAATAGCTGCAACAGGCCGCAGCGTGCAATAATGTCTTGTAGATAACGCAGAAGGTTGCGGATTCGTTCTCTCTGGAATGAACAACGATTCGATCAACTTAATTGTTGTGTCAGCATGTATGCGGACGTGATGTGAACATCGAATGGGAGCATGCCGTTGAACCGGCTATTGTCGGAAAGGCTGCACTTTTATACGGACTGTTTTTTCATAACAAATCCTTGTGACCAAACTGTGTCCTACCTGCCTGATGTGACAATAGTCACTGTCGGGCAGATGGAATTCTATTTATATGCTAATTTATGCAGCTGTTTACAGCTGTACGTTATGCAAATGCGAAATAAAGGCGACCTTGTATTATATTGTTGTGACAATACAATATAAGGTCATATTATTGTGATATTTTAGCAATACAATATATTGTGTGTACAATGACAGCGCACAAAACTCAAGTGCGTCGCCCACCGAAGTGTTTCAGCTATTTACAATATGTCGTTAGACTCCTAACGAGCCGGAACGTCTAGGATCGAATCGTTGTTGTTGTTGTTACGTTGCTGCTTTTGCGTTTTTTTTTTCATTTATTAGCCACATCCTAGTGCTTACATTTATTTATGTCATCATATTTATTTTACCTAAATTTAATTGACTTTTCTATATATATATATATATATATATATAACTTTTGCTGTTGTTTCTCTTGGTCGCTGTCACGGTGCAGAATCGAGAAGCAGTCGGCACCGACACGGACACGACGGACGAAGAGGGCGGCGCAGGCGGCGCTGGTGTGGGCGTCACGCCCGTCTTCGACGCAATGGCGGGTGGCTGTCGAAAGCATCCGCCTCGGGTTCGACGCCCGATGCGTCGAACCGCTTCGTCGACGTCCGAAGACGAACGCCACAAGCGTGAACGCGTCGTCGAGCGCATGACGGCCATCCTGCAGCTATTCGCCATGCTTCACTTCGGCTCATGCGGCTCGAGAAATTCGGCAGCAACCAGTGGTGGAAGCAGTAGTGGTGGTGGTGGCCAGGGCACGTTTCGAAGCAACGCTATGAAGGCCACTGCCAAGGGCAACCATTGGGGGTGAGAACAACAATCATAGTTGTTGTTGTTGCTGTTGTTGTCGTTTGTTGTTTGTTGTTATTGTTGTTGTTGCTGCTGCCGTTGATCTGAAGATTAGGCTAATCACTCAATTTTATTTTCATATTTAATTTAACACTACAGCAAATCTGCAAATATTAGTTAACGATAGCTTCGAGAGGACGTGTGTTGCACGGCGGTGGTCGAACCTGTGACTCTTCGCGTCAGAACGAATACGATACTACAGATATATATATATATATATATATATTGGGTCTACCAAAAAGTTTTTCCGGTTTTTTAGTGATTCTCTACGGACAAAACCGAAAAAAACTTGTTTGTACCCCTATATATATATATATATATATATATAGAGAGAGAGAGAGAGATCGACACATACATATCGCACATCGCCGGCCTATTAGTGATTGTCTATTGATTCTCCCGTTTCAGTGACATGCGAGCAAAGCTAGAAATTGCCATTGACAAAGTACTTCGTGAGGTCGAGAGTGCCGAGGCGCGGCAAAGCTCGAATAGCGACTATGCCAGCGAAAGCGACGAGGTAACTAGTTTGGTCAACGTTGCTTGTGAACTTTAACAGCTTTATTCGAATAATTCGTTAAGATTTACTCACTTAAGCGAGAGAGAGAGAGAGAGCAGATTTTTACAAGTTAGTGTTCTCTTAGGTCTAACTTCAAGTTACGTGAGAGTGAGTGTTATGTTTACATAGTGTATAGCACTAATTAAAACAGCTTTTGTTAGATTTTCGGTGGGAAGAGGTAAGGCAGACAAAGGCCGATGTTGAAGATCGCTTCAAAAGTCCGTCCTCTGAAAAACCTAACCCACAAGAAGTGACGTTTCCTTAAGTCTAATATTAACGTAGACATACATAGTCTTTATATGTTTTTCGTATGCTAAGTTGTAAGCATGTCACTCGGCGCAGACTGCCAGCTCCTGAGCGGATGGAGGCTCTAAGCTTAACTTAAGACCCGTGTGTAGACAGACATATTGACAGCCATCAAAATACTCAAATATCTGATTGTATGCTATTAATGGCCTTCTATGGTAAGACATGGTGCCCAGGCAATCAATATGTGGAGACACCCAACGAAATGTCTAATTAATAACGCTCATGTGTGCATCGCGTCACGCATGCGTCTCTACACTATTAGAGCCAAGCCGAGTCAGCGTACAACGAGCAGCTGACGATGGCCGTGCGCAAGGGCCTTGCCGGCGCTCTCCGGGACCTCCTTCAGCACGGCCTCGAGAACGGGTCATCGCGAAGCCTGCTGCCCGCCGTGATGGGTTGTTTCGCCAGTCGGCCGGGCGGCCAGGGTTCGTCACAGTTGCACGTCTGGGACCTCGTGCTGAAGTACTACTTCTTCAAGAACGGGCCTCAGTACAACGCGACGCCCGCGCGCAAGCTCTCCGAAAGCTTCAATCTGAACATCGTGAACGGGGCCAGCTCCAGGAAGACGCTGCTCGGCGTCATTCACAATATCGTCTGCTCGCACACACCGCTGCGGCGAAGTGCCGACACGCACTTCAAGGCGTTCGTCTGCGCGGCGCTCAAGTGAGCCTCTCTCTCTCTATTCGAGCTTTACTTTTACTACGTTCTACGCTTTGTTGCTACTTCTCCTTCTTATGTTAGGGAGGTTTCGGCATTGCTTGAGGCACATGCGTCGGTTGCCGGCGGGGGGTTAGCGACGACTAGTGTAAGACTCGTGAAACTACTGAGCTCGTCTTTCTCCGCACCCCCTCATACGTACATAGCAATTGTCTCGGAACTCTACGTTGTACTCAGGCCCTCGGAAATGACCTTATTTAAGGGTCCACTGAAGAACTCAAATGTTTGCGTCGTTAAACCGGTGGTCCAAAAGTTCTGCTTTTCAAATTTGCACTACTTTTTAAGCCAGCAAAAGACGGTGGCTAGTTTCTTGTCGAAAAAGTTGTGTGTCTAGAGGCGCCCCGAAGAGAAGAAAGCGCATTAAATATTTCAATATGTAGGAGTTCTTTCTGTATAGCTGATGACATAGCGTATGCGTGTACATAGTGGAATAGGCTTTTTCATGTTTCAGGGAGGTGAGGACAATAATAATAATAATAATAATAATTGTGCTGCTATGTGTTCTCGATTGCAAACGCTTTTAGCGAGAAGCGGCTGGTTGCGTGGTTGAAGATGATACTTCGTTGCAAGCCGATCGTTGAACGTCACTATGCACCGTGGAGCTACGTGCGAAAAACGGGTTTCGAGGACGCACTTCGCTCGCTCGAGCGGCTCTCGTCAATCCATTTCAACCTGCCTGTAGACCTCGCCGTGAAGCAGCTGCAGGAAATGCATGAAGCCTTCTAAGGCGTTTCGTTAATTCTCGATCGACCGTGAAGAGACAGCACGGGGAGAATCTTGCGTTTCGTCAAAAGTGCCCCTTCGGCCTCAAAGGTCGACCTGTGCCGTTGTAAAATGGTGTTCATAAGAGATAAGGCTCTTGTGAACCGCGAGTCATCGAGTGAAGACGTCGTAAGGAAGACAGATGCGAATTATTATACTCAATAGCGCTTCAATATAGGTGAGGTCGACAACGACGAAAAATCGTTGGACTTCTTCTTCGTTGTCTACATTATCCGCCGTGTCCCATTTGTTCGGCTGTGGGCTGCGTTTGTGAACATGTCGTAAGAAATACGAGCGCGCAAAACTGTTAAAATTAGTCACTGGACGTCGTCCTTCACCAAGAACCACAATCCATTCCCTACTGTGGTTCCATTCCAGTTAGGCGAAGAAGTGCTTAGTAAGTGCGGTGTCAGCAGTGACCCTTTATTGTAACGCCCAGAAGTGATGAGAAAAGTTGTAGTAGCAGTTTCAAGCTTCCTGTGTATAGTAATAGTATACAACATCGCCCCCCCCCCCCCTTTTTCCCGACAATGTGATGGCTGGACCGCCATACTTAAGGATCATGTACATAAAGTGAGATTTTCGTGTTATGATTAGGGATCATAACTATAACTGCGATGATAAAGATGATTATTAATATTATTAATTATATGATAATGTGGTCGTATAATTCTAGTGTGTTAAGGGAAAGTATTGTTCTTCTCGTTAAAAAATGACTGTGTGAAGCTCACATTCCGTATTCTCGTAAAGATATTTCTAAGCAGTTCGTTCACTATCAAGTAATCCTGCATTAGACAGTATGACGCGTGAGTTAAATGTATACAGTGTTTTGAACAGCAAGCAAAAACAAAATAAACAGAGCATTGGCCAGAAAATATGTAAGGCAAATAAAGCTTATTTTAGTCTACATAAAGTGTATTGATGGATAATATTTGTCGCTAATATTTGCAAACATGTTGACCCGTTTGAGCTTGTTGCCAGTTTTTTTAGCATTGATGTAATTATTATTGCGCAGTGGTTCATTACGAACGCCACAATCTTAGCATACACGAAGAAAAAGAGGCATTGCTCCGTAAGAAGGTGTAGGAAATGTCCTCATTAACACTACATTGTCAACTACCATATATATATATATATACATATATATATATATATATATATATATATATATATATATATATATATATATATATATATATATATATATATATATATATATATAGGTACAATAATGTCGTCTGTAACTTCTGGGGTGGGGCGTGACTTTGCCAAAACTACCAGAGGGGGTTACGCTGTTGCAGCTCACAAGGAGACCGTCGCTCTTGCTTCAGTAGTTGAGCCAACGCTTTATTGGTAGGTATTCAGCTATTATTGGGAAAGCAACTCCTCGAAGCAATTTTTGCGACGCCCTGATATTGATACGCCGATTAGTGAGGGTGCCTTGTAGACTCGACCTTCTCGAGACCATAAATCGATCGCCAAGCCCGTCTGTGTTGAACGACATGCTGAAACCAACCGTTTCTATTGTATAGAAACCACGGCAACGGTCTGCCCTAAAAAAAGTTGTTCCTTGCGCGCCCCTATCGTCAGCCGCGGTAGTTCGACTATGTTCTAAGACCCGATAGTCTTTAAAAAGGAAATATGGTACTTTCAGTCTTTTATTTCACTGTCGCACAGTTCCCGCGTTCCGTACGTCAAAATACGAATTGAAGACAACACGATTCCAGTAGACTCCAGCAAGTACCAGAAACGGTGATTTGCAGTCATACCAGTTCAGAATTGGGAAAACCACATCTCCATTCTGCAAGTACTACTGCCAAAGCGAAACAGAGGACACACCTGAACATACAATCTTGTGGTGCCCGGAATGGGCCGGACCTCTCAGCGTGCAGGGTCTACCTAGGGCGAGTGACGACGGCACTCTTGGAACGATCATACAGCTTATGATTAAGTCACGCGACGACTGGACCAGCAATGATCGCACCATGGAGAACATCCTGCACGCCAAAGAGAAGAAAAACCGTTACTGCATGACATCATCCCGCGGGGCATCCCGGGATAGCTAAATGCTTATACTACTCTCGCCCTTCGATCGTTTGAAGTTATGTTTGTGCAGTTCCCGATCGTTGACGGGCGTTGGGGCATGACTGGTTTTTAGTGGGTTGGAGCCCCACACTACCGGCCTACACTTGCAGACGAGTTCCCTGCGGTGGTGCCCGCGTGTGCATACTACATTTTCCAGTTAGTCCTTAAAAAAAAGACTCCCAAGTTTAATATGCTTAGGCAAAGCTCCGAATTGCCAGAAACACGCTAGATACTAACCACTATCGTACTACTTGCAAAATCAAATTCACGCTCAGCGAGTCGACACGCTGGTTGTGTTGCTGACTCGTTACCGAGTTGAAAGAGTTTCCAGATTTCCTGTGACTGAAACAGTGCTTCACCACGTTTGCTCACGTCCATTGTTAACTCCAACTTGCCACGGACGAGGGTCTTGCCTCCTGATTGGCTCGAAAAGATGCAAGCGTGCTACGATGAGAGCCGAAAACCGAACCAAAGGTCCACAAACCTGCCGCTTCCATCAAAAGCACACTCAACCACGCTCTGCTCATTAACGACGCAGATCTCTCATTGGCAGCACGCGGGACGTTAGGACAACGATGCAGCTGTGTGCTAAACGAACTGGTTGCTTATTAACGACACGTATCTAGTTGTGTCGTTCGCCCACCGAAGCTCTCTATTTGTGCACAAGGACTGCGTTAGCAATAGTACTCGATGTAGTCCTTCTCTCAGCGCGGGAACGGGTAGTACGCTGACGATCGAGAGGCCAGGTTCGTCAGATAGGCGGCGCCTCCTAGCAGGCGGACAAGGTGTATCTCAGCTCGAACCCCCCGAACTCCGTCAAGACCTTCTTCTTATTGAGAGACTGCTTAAGCGTTAGCGTTGAAGCCCGAATCTCAATAGCGTGCCCTCGTCCGTAGACGCTAACAATCGATGTCATCAATTGTTTGTTGGTACAGCCTAAACTCGTTCGGCGGCTAGAAAGAACATCATTGCATTTCTGTCTTTAACGGGGCGGTGACGTGTAGCCGACTTACCAGCATTATGCCATGATATAATGAATACGAGGGAACTCAAACTTAAATGCGTAGGTAGTTAATGCAGCTATAAGCAACGCTACCAGTAAGAGAGCAAAGGGTGATGAACGCCGTTGCTTAGTGTGATGCTGAAGTTCGACGCTGATAACGTGGAATGAGTGAACCGTTAGGTCAGTTCTCCAAAATGTTGGTCACTGTGATACTATTCATGGAAGAACGCTTGCTGAAACTAGTTTCACAAGAATGTTCGTTCAATGCGAAATGTACATTAACATAACATGTAGTGGGACGCACGTCGCCGAGTTTTTCTCAAGTTTTAAGATAGGCATAGCATAGCGATGGCATTCACCCTCGCCGACAGTTTAATTTACCGAGACTAGACATCTCATAGAGTACGTGGTGAGATAGCAGCAGGAATACTGCAGCAGTACGTTTGATGTGTTTCCTAATACGTACACTAGTTCAATTAAACAGTATCAGGATTAGCTATGCAGTCCGCAAAACGGCGGAAACTGATTGGAATTGATTGTGCTAAGTACACTGCACATATCAGCTAAACTACAAGAGAACCCTACCGTCCTCGAAGTACCAAATAGCTTTAAAAAGAAAAACCCTGCACACGTAATTTACAAAAGGCTATCGATTTTATTAAAACCTATTTGTTTGGCCATACAATGAAAATTGGAGAGCGTCCGCAAGTAGTTTTTCTACGGATGATTGCTTTAAGTGGTAAACACACGACACACCTACGCCGCAGTATATATATATATATATATTAATCATGAAATATTCAAAAATGTACCTTGACAATGATAAAGCAACAAATAATTATTTCAGCAAAATAAACTATGACATAACTATATATTTAGCGGCAGTCGCATAGCTGACTGATGCATCACCGATATATCATTTGTTGTGTACCCCATTCAACGTTCGGCTGCCATTACAAAGACAACAAATAGAAATCATATTAAGCAGTGCCCTCTCTCTGCTCCGTATTCTGACTCGTTAACTGACTACGAACAATGGAACAGAGATTCTCGCCATGGCCTAGATTCTTGGGTAGTTCATCGACAAACACGCTTCGGCAATTTCCCAGGTAAGCCATGCCTATTATATTACCATTACTACTTGTACAATGAATATGACTATATTTCTTTTATCTTCATCATCCTTAATGGCGGTCGGCCTTCCTGGCAAAAATAACTTAACGACAACAACAAAAACCACAACATGACCAAGAAAATAAACGGCCGCAAAAAATCAGTACATTTTTTCTGTTCTCTTAAAACCATAATAGTATGCTATGTGCTTTGTCTGCGTTTATATGTTTGTGAGAGTTAAACATGCCCAGGGGACAGTAACCACTTTCTAGCACGGTAACATGCAGGTAACGCCGGCACAACTCACAACATGAAGGGTTCTACAGAGCCATATATATATATATATATATATATATAATATATCGCAAAGTAGTAAATCGCAACACATGAGCGGATACAGATAAATTCAGAAGAATTATTTTGTTTGACAGTAGATTGGATTTCACTGCGGGAGAAGGTTACCACTCGGGAACTGGGCAAAATACGTTGGCTATTCTGCTACAATGCTTTCAAGCAAACCCGCGTATTATGATGATGATGATGACGGGATAATAATGGTTAATATTTAGAGCAAGATGACCTTACGCAGGGTTCCCGCGTAGCTTGCTTTGATCTTTTATCACTGAGCCATAGGGCAAAAGACGAAGAATAACTCTTACTAAAAGTCGCCTTGTTATTCCGCTCTGCCACACTAGGTAACACATCGCGACATCGGCACCATAACTGCAGCGCAAAAAGATCCTCACTAAACAAAATCACGCTTCATATTCACGTTGATTGCTATAATAAGAGTTGTTTGCTATCCAACTCTCTTAATTACCAGTTTGCTGTTGCAGTTGTTGTTGTTATTGTTGTTGTCGTCGTGGTTGTTATTTATTGCTGTTACTGGATGTATATATGTGTGTGTAGGTGCGTGTAGGTGTATTATTATATAATATGTATTTGTCACTTAATTTAGATACGTCTCACTAAGTGGCTTCAGCAGCAATTCAACAACGGTGACTTCATTACTGACTGACCCGATGACTTTGTTCTGAACTTCACGCAGGCCCGAGCAGACCTCGCTTGGCCTCGGTATTCGTTCTGATCTCTGCACTCATCTATCATCCACGTTATTACGTTCTATACAACTCAGGCCTCTCACTTCATGCGCTCAATCATACCTCGCAGACACACATTGCACATTCACACACAATCTAGCAACCAAGTGCGCGAGTTATGCCAGAGTTAAAAGGATCTGCGCGGTAGGAAAACGTCTAACACTACAATCAAAAACGAGTTCAATAGTTACTCGTTTGAGAATGACTACGGGACTTCGGTGATCGTCGGACAAACTACCCGCCCACTTCTCTTGGTTCTGATTGAGACTGAATTTTTACTGTTTAAAGTCTAAACACTTCTTTTCTTGTCGAAAAACTTGTAGTAGCTGTAGTAGTAGCAGCATCAGCAGTTCTAATAATAATAATAATAAAAATAATATTAATAGAAATCATCTCGAGTACACGACTAGCCCCTCGTGGGGATAAGATGACTTTGCTCTGGCTCACAATATAGATGATGATGATGATCGACTGTGACATGGCTCTGACATTCGCAAACCAAACGGTTACGGGACGTGTACCTACGACGTGGATCGCATATGTCTAGCCGCTTCAACTAGATTCGAATTTTAGCAATGCAAGCTGTTACCTGGAGCTACCAGTATAGCCTAATGTACGTAGACTAGTAAGTAGTTCGATGTTGGATGGTGTTGTAGTTTTGTCGCCAATATTAGTTAGTAGTGTAACTGCGTGCACAATCGTGCTCAGTCTGGCGGCATTTTTTAGTTGTGCTATTCTTACTGTAGAAACGGATGAGCGCCAATTCTATGAAGGAGACTGTGGCTGCTATAACCATCTGACCATCTGGTAAGGTCAGTAAAGTTTCGTCGTTTGTCAGAACAGGAGGTCAGAATCTGCCCCTGGACATCCCTAAAGTCGCGTTGGACATTGTGGTAATTAATATAGGAGATACGTCACGCCATGACAAGATTCACAAGCACACATGTAAATGATCAAAGCTTTTCAGTCGAAGACATCGATTCTTAGAACTACGCGCTTACTGCGCACACAAAATCCTATACAACGTCGATATTATAATATCGACGAAGAACCTGAATGTCTTGACATGAAACCTCTTCGCGAAAGACAAGTGCAAACTTTGACGGTGATGAATTCCGATGATATCTCTAGAGGATGTATGATATCTTCAGTAGCTTTCGATTGCAGAGTCAAATCTTTGATAGACTGACATACCGTACAAATGTTATAGACGATTCTCTGGCATTGTTGCACCGGGCGCATGACGTTGCATCCCCGGTGTCCATGGGCATATATATATATATATATATATATATAAATTGCATCTCTAGCATTTAGGGCGAATGGGCGGCCACAGGTTCTCACACAACGGTGACATTGCAAACTCCTCATTTTTCTTATAGAGAGAAAGCAGGTGCGTATGGTTACAGCGTCGCTTGTTGGCCATTCTATCATTTCTTTGGTTGACTTGCCGTGGCTTGTTACGTGTGGATTTGGTCTCTGCCAAACGATAGAAACGCTGGTAGACGGACCTCCACACGGGGGCATTGTAAGAACGGGCACGGAGCCTTAAAGCAGGCCCCCGCGTCATTTCCAGGGGGGCGTTATTCCTTCCTTTGGGCAGTTTTTACTAGTACTTCTGCTACGGATACTAAATACTACTATTACTATTGCTGCTGCTGCTGCTTGTACTGCTAGTATGGTTAGTATTGAAGTTTCGATGAGCTGATAGAAGAATGACGACGAGAAGGAGCAGGATTGGCAGAGTTTGGGTGGGGCGAGCCCATCCCAAAGCGGCGTCTGCCTAAGTTATCCGGCGATCACCAGATGTCCTATTCGGCGTGCACGTGGTCCGGCCTCATGTCGACGTAGAGTCCGAGCAGGCCGAACTTGATTGAGCCCTGTTGCTTGAGTACGGTGAGCCGCGCCTGCTGAAGGTACAGGATGGATAGGTAGGACCCGTAGCCGGCGAAAAAGTGCCACCAAGCGTGCAACTGCGTGAAGGGCGCGATGATGCCCGGCAGTCGCTCACGAGACGCCCGTAGCGATGTGCAGAACACGTTGTCGATATTCCACACACCGAATCCTATCAGGTAGAGACCCAGCGATAGCACAAACCACCGCATCTGGAAGTACTTTCTCCTGTAGACGACAACATAAAATCGAACACGCACGTGCGTACGAGCAAGGCACGTATAGGCAAATTCATTAAGTGATGCAATATTTTGTGTAAATCTATATATATATATAAATAGATATGTGTGCGTATTGTCACCAGCTAGTAAAACGTTCACGCTCTCTTTAATTTTTAATAAACAGGACCTTTTTTACCGAGATTAGGAACAATATTAAGAAATAAAACGGTGTGCCTTTATAAACGGTTTTTATGTTCTACTTTTGCTTTGGTTGCTGTAGTTACACGTTTTAAATCATCTTTATATATATATATATATATATTTATATACATATACAGATGATTGAAAACGTGTAACTACAGCAACTAAAGCAAAATCAGATTATAAGGACCGTTTATATAGACACACCGTTGTATTTTTCCTCATTTCTAGCGGTTTTAACAAGTCAGCGTTTAGCTTGCTGTGGCTACACAACATTGGTAACGTTACGGTAGCTCTGACTACTATTACTGTCAGTGTTGCGTGATGTTGTACGAGCCTCTGTCCGACTCGATATCTGCTCAAGTCAAGCCGTTCTTGCTAAGCCATTTGCTTGCAAGCGATTCTTTTGGCGATACGCACCGTGTCCGCATCGTGCTATGGGGAGTACGAGGATACGAGAAGAAGTGTCGAAAAACATCATCGGAGTGAAAGTTCTCCTTCCATTTATCGTAGTATAGCGTTATATCGATAATAGTACGCTATCACTAGGATATGCAGAACGGAAAGGAGAAGAGAATCCTTCTTTGGCTATTGTAGACTGTAGGCAACGTCAAGCAAAGTATACTACCCACCTCGAAAGCATGAAGCTGTAGATAAAGCAGGTCCCGACGAGAATTCCATACGCGACCTGGTGGAAGATGGGCACGTTGATCGCGATGTATACGACGGTGATGATCGTCCCATACAAGACCAACAGAATGGCCAGCAACCAGTTGTTTTCCGACACTCCCGCGTTAATGTCGAACCTGCGAACCGGCGTCCAGTATTATGTTAGAGACGTTCCTATATATATATATATATATATATTTATATATATATATATATATATATTCAATGCAATCAATCATTCACGATCGGAACACGACATTTGGGTCCCTGTGAACGTGTGCACCATTACGGGGTCCAGTGTAGGGACCAGCCAGTTCCGGAGGGTTTCCCGAACCGAGGACGCATTGCCCTGTTGCACATCCAGCGACAGGCGCTGTCTGAGCAAATCACCAGGCTCGCTTATATCCGCTGGCTAGAATCAGCCGCTTCCCGACCATCTACAGCAAACTGTGAGTGGACGGACCTGGCCCGCCAAGGGTCTCGACGGCAAGTGGGTAAAACTCGTACGGGTACCCGATGTTCTGGTAATTTCTAGCCTTGCCTGCCTCGGTGAGAGCCGAAGCATGACCAGCCCGAGCCGCGCCAGCACTGACCATTGAAGGAGCTAATGAGTCAGTAACTGCCGCGTCTCAAACAAGCATGCATCCGCGCTTGAACGGGGTTAAGGTCAGACCGTCAGGTCTCTATATATATAAAAGACAGCAATGCCCCCCCTACCCCGACAAGGGGCAAAGTGGCCGACTGGACCTTAGTGGGTTTGTGAGTCCTATACTACCGTGGATTTAACAACGACGGACTTTAGTAAGAAAAGCACAGAGCCCAAGTGTGCCACCTAGGTGTGTCAGCCACTACCAGATCGGCGTGACGCGCATAAATCCCCCAATGGCTGGCGGCCGCTCAATGCTTCGACTTCTGAGCCGTTGCAGAAGCGCCCGTACTCCTCCCCGTTTCTAAATAGTGCCGGCACCACATTTTGCTGGAGCACTGATTGGCTATTTCCGGCCTCAATATTTGATACTTTTGAAGTAGCTGTTTTGAATTCCAGACTACCATTCGTTCCCTCCCGGCTTGGGATCGCCGTGAGGCATATTTTCAGTGCATTGAGGGTCGGACGTATTGAGATATCTAGGGTTTCCCCGACAGTCTTTGTGGCAGCAGCAGCAGGCCGCATGGCTGCTGGCTCTCAGCGGTGTAGTTCATAATAACCAACTGTCAGTAAGCACCATCAACGGGGATCGAACCAACGACATGCCGGTAGATGACGATCATGAATAACGCCCCACTAGTCCCCTAGGCCACGCCGCCTCTCTGGCCTCAATTCGAGAGTTCCATTCTTTCCATAAATGATCGCCCTCCGCCTCTCGTGGGCTCAACACACTTATATTTATTTATATATGTATATATATATATTTATTTTAGAACGTGTTTAATGGTTGGCGGACGAAATTTTGAGCACTTACTACAATTAACAAAAAATTACGTTTCTTTATATTTATATTTATATGTAAATTTAAATTTACATTTATATGCGTATGTATATGTATATGTATATTTATATTTATATTTATATTTATATTTATATTTATATTTATATTTATATTTATATTATATTTATATTTATATTTATATTTATATTTATATTTATATTTATATTTATATTTATATTTATATTTATATTTATATTTATATTTATATTTATATTTATATTTATATTTATATTTATATTTATATTTATATTTATATTTATATTTATATTTATATTTATATTTATATTACCGCACAATACGTACAGCGTATAGGCCGATGCAAGCGTTCCCCAAACCATCGGCAGCTCATCCATTAACTGCATCTGGTAGAGCAGCGTCATATGGAAGAGCCACGATCCAACGCCAACCACTGAAAGGCACGATTATTACACAGCAAACAATCAACAAAAGGAAGTGATGAGCACACAGAAGTAGGCTATCTATTTGTCTCATCGAGCGTGAGTCAGTCAACCGCCAAACGCTTTGAAAAATGCCGCTGTATAATAATAATAATTATTATAATGGATTTAAAACTAAACACATACTTCTTACTTTTTCTTCAGGAAATTACGTGTGTCCCCTCAAGTTGCAGCTTCGTTCGTCTTTTAAAGCATTGCATACTTGGCAACACATAAACAACCGTAACACGAAGCACTACTAACAATCATAAGCATACAATTGACAACAAAATTATCGATATTACCATATTTATGAGTATAAAAATGAGACGTCAGAGACAACCACGAAATGCGCGCAATTTCAATCATGTTCTGATTAGGAATATTACTGTCGAGTCTTTGCTAGGTGCCAGTCGCGAAGCTTGACCAGAACGGCATCGGACTGCCCATAAGAAGACAACAGGAATCCTAGCATGATATAAGGATTTCTAAGCTTATCATGTAAATGAGAAAGGACTAGCCATCCAGTGGTTTCCTGCTATAGCATCTGAACCGCCCTAAAAGATGTGTATGTATAAGAATAGTTTCTCTCAATGGAATGCTCGAATGCTTCAGAAAAGAATGCTTTCTGTGTATATTATTATTATTGTTAACATCGTTTCACCTACTTTTACAATTTTGAGGCGTGGACGCACGGCCAACATATTATTTAGCATGAGACACCCTTACCTAATGACATCATTAGATAATTGCGCGTAAAGTCATTTCGCTTGTTTATAAACTAAACTTTGTTAGCCTTAATAGTCCTTGAGTGTACGACAAGCAAGTAGCAATATGAATTCGTTGCCACACAATCTAGATTGTATGCCTTACTTCCCATGATCAACAACGCACCTAGGGCATGTTACTATTATGGAACGTTTACACATCTGACCAATTTTCTGTTTACGAGGGAGACGCGCTTAGCACGTATAATTCGCGCGCGCATTACGGGAAGTCACGCTGGAAAGGGAGTCATACCTACTCTCGGTGGAGCACTGCAACACACAGCTAAGGCATCCATCATAGGCCTGAAAAATGTGCGCTTTTGCCGAGCCCAATCGTTTCATAAACACGCTAAATACGTTCTAAGTCGTTCTTATTATGGGATTTTTTTTTCTTCAAATTAATGCTCTTGAGTAGGCGGCGTAGCATTGCATATTATTCCTGCAATCATTATTATTTGCAGTTTGGATTGTAAAGCGTTGTTGTCTTTTTAAGCTGCTGTTTGTCGCCCATGTTGTCTCGCCATCGACAATGATCGACCAGGATAGTTCGAACAATGAGGTTCAAAGCAAAGAGATATAATAATATTCGTAGCAAAAAGGCAACGAAAAACGGAATGTTTCTAACTGCCAAGGAGACGATATGTTTTCGCAGCTACGTCATTATGGTTAACCTAGGCTATGGATGACTCAAAACAGGAAGGCGCTTCGATAGTCAACTTTTAATAGCCGTAGTGAAAATCTTAAAATTAATTCTCAAAGCTATTGGTTGCAGACGGAAAGGGCAGCATCAACAATAATGAGAACAACAACAACTGCATTCAGTAATGCTAACAGCAGTTCTTCCGTGTACGCTTTCATGATCGTATTTGTTCGACTTACATTCGTCCCTGCAGTATAATGAAATGCAAACCCTAAAAACTACGGAGGAGATAAATAAGTAAATATTATCACATATATATCACATATATATATATATATATATATATATATATATATATATGCAGGTAAATATTATCAATGGTGGCGACAATATACAAACTAAAATTAATAGTGAATACCGTTTATAGTAGATTAAAGCACAAATGTCAGTGACCGTCTAAATCAAACTAGCATGTTGTACGACGAAATGTTTCGAGAGAGGCGCGGACTTCTTAGGGTAACATCGCATTACAACAAAATCCGAAAATATACACGAATGAAATCATAATCATCATCGTCGTCATTATTACAAATGGATTGCCGCAATTATAAATTGTTGTACACCCACAGTTATATATGTAGTCCTTATATATATATATATATATATATATATATATATATATATATATATATATTATATATATATATATATACGTATATATATACATGTATATATATATATATATATATATATATATATATAAACATATATTTATACGACGACGACAATGGCGATGGCGCTCATAAGAAGCAATATTATTGTGTTTATTATTTGTATAGACACTATTCGCAATAGTGTCTGCCGCGTAATCACAACACTGTAGTAGATGGTAACGTTTATTATTCTCCTCTTCGATGTTTAGCGGCGCTCTCTGCATCCGTGACACACTGATTCAAAGTGTTCTGCAAAATTTGAGCACACGCGACAGCATTGCAATAATCGGTCCCTTGCGTACGTTCTGTTCAGTTCCGTTCTCAACACGAATTATCTTAGAGATGATAACGCTTTACCATCCATCCGTACACGCATACATACATGCATACACCCGACTTGGCTCCATTGCACCCCGTTTCGGATATCTCTCGTTCGGTTTGTGTGCCTCCTACACCCGTGTTCCTTTCCCTACTTTTATTTCATATTATTGTATTCATATCTTTGACCCTTTTTGTCTCTCCGTCTCTCTCTGTATATATAAATATATATATATATATATATATCTTTAGCTCGATATCTCGTTCCGGCTGAGCTAACACAGGCGTTCGCGAAGACGAACCCAGAGACGCAGTTTCACCGATGCCGAACAAACTCTGCGGGAGTCCCCTGCGATGGTGCGCTGCTGCCGCGGTTGTTACTGTACTGTAATAGTTAGTGTCCCACTACCACTAAAAAGATTACACCATTGCCAACTAACACAACACAAAATCATATCAATCAAAGCTAGGCTGATAATGAACCAGCACCTTCGATCGAGCACTACTTTCTCGCTCTCTCAGCACAGACGAGGCACAGGCGGCTACAGCTGACAAGGCTGGGTTGTTGTTGCGTCTGCCGACCAAAACCACCCCTCTAAGTTTGCCCCCCCGCTAAGCGGCGATAGTGACGTGTTGAGCATTGCTGGCATGATATACGTTTAGTTACTGCACCTTTATGAAGGTGGTCTGGTACTCAAGCCGCTGCTACGGCTGCTAGCGGCTGAATAATAATAATAATAATAATAATAATAATAATAATAATAATAATAATAATAATAATAATAATAATAATAATAATAATAATAATTTGGCCAGGTGGACCAGCCCCATCTTTGACCTAGAGTCTTGAGTCGTTAGTTTTCAGTGCGTTATGTGACACATTGTGATAACAGACAACATAAACAAATAAATTTGCCGGCGGGCTATGTCGCTCCAATATAATAATAATAATAATAAAATAATAATAATAATAATAATAATAATAATAATAATAATAATAATAATAATAATAATAATAATAATAATAATAATAATAATAATAATAATAATAATAATAATAATAATAATAATAATAATAATAATAATGAGCGTACCCGGTACCAGCTGGAAACGACGGCGGGTTGTCAACGATATGGTTTTAGTCTAGCCTAGTCTAGCTGAGCTCTCGTCTCCTATGCAAACGAATTGATCGATACCGGCTGGTTGTGTTTGATGCTTTTGTGTCTACGTCACAAACGGTTGCCGCCGGCGCCGTTCTGCTAGTGGTCTTCGTACTTGAGTGATCGAGTGTCTTCTTATACATGGCACTTAATCCTCTATGTACAGCAACGTGCTAGCCTAATACAGCCCAAGGTGTTCATAGTAATAGAAGTAAGCAGTCCCGTGGACGTTAAATCTTGGCTGAGTCAGCGCGAAAAGTTTAATGAAGTAGTGATAATGATGACGATAATGATGATAAATTATTATTATTATTATTATTATTATTTTTTGGAACAAGGATTTATTTCATCAATATGTAGATGTATCATAATTACTAACATATTACTTATATAACATCTACAATATTGCATATACTATTCTTATTGATTGAGTGTCGGTGATCACTCAACATCATTTTGGCGTTGCCTCTCTGTAAATCTAATGACACTCTCTGTCGGAGGAACGCAGTCGATCTTGGCCTCGAATAGCTGCATTGCATAATAATAATATAATAATAATAATAATATTGTCGTATATATTTTTATGGTTTATTAACGCCCAGGTAAATTATACACAATTAGACACAACTAATGTTTCGTTTGCATAACTGGATCGTGTGCCACCGATTGCTGATTCGGCACTAGAATCTGTCCGCATTACATAAAACGTAATGAAACCCGTGGGCTGCAAGCGCCGTCATCATGCGTCTACTCTTAGATTCGGTTGCTTTCCAGGTCGTACTTCACGTCGCCACCGTAGTGTGGATTCCTATGTCGATTTTCTGTCATTTTCCTGTCCACTTCATAGTGAAGTCCTCAAACGCCCTCCAAGGTAGGCCCCATCGTGACTATAGAGTTTCTGCGTCCCTCCCAGCTAATATATGAACTATTCTTTCCTACAAGAACTAGCTAACGCCCAAACCCAAAATTCTAGAAGAAAAATCGAACTTTATTCAGTAACTGTAGATCTGCATCCCCTTATTCCTTCCACAAGAGTGCTATCACGAACGTTGCTGTTGATTCTACTTTGATTTTGAAAAGGGCAAACGCTATGTATTGACGGTACTTGGGGTGTTTTAATTGCGGCTGCCGTTTGAATTGCTTTTCCTACTCAGCTTCTATATGGTTTCTGAGATTGTCATCATTCAGTGGTATAGAAATCCCAGAGAAGTATTTTTATTCACAAATTGTACTACGTTACCCTTAGATCGAAAAGCGTCGCCTTTTGTCAATCGACTATATCTTCGAAACTGAGTTGTTACTGTCTTTTGCCATTTAATGCTAAGCTTCATCTTGTCCATATAATCAATAGATAGAACGCAATGTCATCATATAGTACTGAAGGGTCTCCTTAATTCGGATACGGCTTTCCAAATCTCTGCTAGCAATTGGCGCACGGCCGCATGGGTCAACCTTGACCTGCTTAACCCATATTGTACCTCGGGTACCGTCTTCCTATTTTCGAGAAAGTGCTCGAGTCTATTTTATATTATTCCTGAGATTACCTTATAGAGGCAGCTCTTATGTGCTATTCCACTCCAAGACTCTGGCTCTGTTTCTATGCTCTCTCTTTAGGTTAAGTAAACCACTAACGGACTCTGTGTCTTTGTCCCAAGGCCCACTAAATATTATGATTTTGTGACGCAGGGCGTCCGTAATTCATGCATCTATATGCACAATTTATGCACTTATGTACCTTGCTGGTTCGATTCAAAAGTTACAATATCTTGGCAACAGACATATGCTTTAACATAGTCAGTTGCCGCAACTATTTGAGCAAAAACGTAAGATATAACTAAGCATCCGTTACTTTGAGAGGAGTTATATGCACCATCGTAGATAAATTCACTTGTTAAGAAAAATGAGGTTTTAAATCTATCTGTCGAGCCTGAGTGGGCGTTTTTGGTGAAATTAGTGCACCCTGCGCCAAGCATGCTCAGCCCATAATTCAAAGAGGACCTAGGTTTGAATGTACGTGACCATAAGTACCTACTACGATAAAGCCTGTACTCGAGCAGACTTGTTTCTTTAAACACTGTTTTTCGCTGACAAAGAAGACTCAACAAAACAGCAGCGGCAGAAACTATAAGAACAACAATATAAATTAGCGGTGGAAATTATTTCGTTTCCAACGTGTCGGAATCTTATATTAATATATATATATATATATATATATATATATATATATATATATATATATATATATATAGAT
The DNA here is from genome assembly GCA_003439945.1 of Dermanyssus gallinae. Lineage (NCBI taxonomy): Eukaryota > Metazoa > Arthropoda > Arachnida > Mesostigmata > Dermanyssidae > Dermanyssus > Dermanyssus gallinae. Next base: position 83,518 of record QVRM01002187.1, on the reverse strand, counting down.
ATATATATATATATATATATATATATATATATATATATATATATATATATATATATATATATATATATATATATATATTACAATGAGTTTAACAATTTGCATTAATAACAGGGGGGACCAAATATATTTGTTTTTCTTCAATATCAACTTTAACCGCTGACGAAGCTTGCTGAGCTACGACTTAGGAATTATGCTGCTTGCTTTACACATAGGCGTACAGGCTAAACGCATCTGATGTTTAGCTGGCAGACAAAGCATCACAGAGCGTGCGGACTAGTGTGGTAAAAACTGTATAGACAATCATGGTTGTCAGGCAAGGATAGCACAACGACGCCGCAGCATCGTCATATATGACTGTTCTGTTCAACTTCAGAACAGTCAACATCCACTGTGGAATCCCGGCACGAAAACAAACGATCAAAGATAATAAATAACAAATAAATAAATCAGTACAGCGGAAACGTAAAGCGACCTCCGACGAACCAAGACTACTAGTCTATACAAGTAGAACTATCGGCAACCACAGAGAACACCATTGTTGGCATCTCAAACAAGACCGCTGCTGACAGGAAGAAGAAAAACAAGAAAAACAGGAAGAGAAGGCAAGAAGACTGGAAAGGCAAGAACAACATCAAGTAAGAAAATGCATCGTCATGTGAGAGCGCCTCCTGAAGAGGCTACGTAGTAGGACTACGACCCAATAACGCCGACAGACGCGCTATGCAGCTTAAAGATCGAGCTGGGTTGTCGGAGATCATCAGCCAGCACCAGAGGCTTCTACTGCTGAACCAACTGAAACAGCTGCGGCGACACAACGACACAGGAGCCACATCGTAACGAAAGTACCCTAGTCAGCTTAGTCTATCGCCTAGAGGCACATCGCGACAGCAGATCAATTCGTAGCAACGTGAAGGAGGACAAAAACAGCAACCACAGGAACAACAATACGCCGGGCTGAAATAGGAGGGTGTTCTACCTGATCATCAACAACTGTGCGCAAGAAGCCTATTCTATACTGGGGTTAAAGGTGGGTTTAAATGGAACTGTACTGAGGGTATAATTAAAGTCATTATTGACAATTAATCACCCGAAGTTTGGGCACAACTCTCGTCACCGGTGATGATCTTCTCTAAACGCCGTTCCTCAGTCAGCTGCGTGCCACAGCGGTGATTATTTTTAATCAAAATATGATTAATGCACCGCAAAATCAAATGGAAATGAGATCTGGTCGTGATGTAGTATTTCCGCCATCGTCCTGTGGTGTGTGCGCCGTAGCACAGAGTTTATTATGTGTTAAGATGACACAATAAAAGAAGAAAAATATCACTAGGATGACATGAGTGGATTCAGTGTCGGACGTAGTCGAGATCCGGGGACAGGCAATCAGTAGGAAGGCAAAATGCGATGTATAATATGCGCCACAACATGAAATCAGCGTAATGTAATGCTAACGTTAGGTAAAACAACATTTGCCCTTCTGGGCTACTAAGCAGTACATTTCAGTAAATTTAATCCATCGCATCCTGCGGAAGAGTGCCTGTACCTTACAATCATTAACTAAACGACACGCGTTTAGCAGAAAAAAACTATACAGCGATGACGGGAGAGCAAATGAGTATCAATGTGATGTATGCGGATGATTTTTTCGATATATAACCCTAGCGGATTTCACAATCATCATGCCGTAGCTACCCTGACCGCCTACACTGTAGAACTAGGATTTCAAATCATCACAAAGACGAGCGGAAAAAAATATATATATATATAATTTGTGCATGAGCATATGTGAAGCACATCGGGGAGACCGCACACCCAAGAGTCCATATTATGACTCGTCACGTACACTGCAAACTTACTTAAAATACACTAAACTAGTCTGTCTTATTTATACAGTGTAGGACATGGAAGGCCACGCTGTACGTAACAACAAACCGTTATGGCTAGCTTATGTGGGGATACGTTTTTAGTTAATTCGTTCACAGTTAACCGGACATGTCGGTCACAAGTCAAGGGGATGTAGTGGTAATATACTCGGACAGTTATTGCTCCTGCCATCATCACTGGGCTGCTTTCCATGTTGAGTCGCGTCGTCGTCTTACTGTGAAGAACCTCACCATATTGTTATTCATCATCTATATCGTCATCTATAGCAGCAACGCGGATTTATCAAAACCCATCCAGACGCTTGAAAAGTACTATATATGGTGGGTTTCTGCCATTAAAACGAGGCAGTGTTACCTTTCTATCACCGCATGGCAGCAACGACAACAACGTTTTTCTACACAGTTTTTGTTGCGGACAAGGTCATCTTACTCGAAATGGGTGGTGGCGACAAGCGCGTCGCTCTCAATTAGAAAACACGCCAGTCTAACCTGCTCAACGTGAACATAAGAAGTCGGAATTCTACTACTACTACTACTATTGCTCGTAGTAATAGTTAATAGAGAAATGATAGTAATAAAAGAACGAGCCCGTACAAAATCTTAACCTACGGTCGTGTTACCCACCGGCTAGAAAACCAGCGAGACAAAGAAAGATATAGCTGAAAAGAGGCATCTAATGACTGAACTGAAATCGGCTACCAGATGTCAACCACAGCCAACGGTTCAGACGCCCCTCGCCCCCCCCCCCCCCCCCCCGATGAAAAAGACACTGCAAAATAACTATATGCGCGTCACTTATATAGGGCAACGGTGTCACACTAACAACACAAAAAATGACATCATCACCGAGCAGCAGCACTTGCATTGTTTTACATTTCTTCTGCTCTGGTGTGTTCGGCCCAGTTGTTCGTTAGAGGTGTGTTCGCTCGACTTCGGTCGAACGAAACCGCGATGAAGTTGTGCATCCAGCGTGAAGAAGTCGTCGACTTCTGTCTCTTCCCGCCGTTCCCGCCCCATCCCGCTTGTCAGAGCGGGCTCCCAAGCCCGCAACAACAATTCTAGTTGAGCTGCAACGAAGCTGCAAAACGACAAATGAGAGTGACATAGCGCGCAGATCGATGTCTGTTCTTCCCGAAGCGCATCTTGGACTTCAGCACTTCACCATGACACACACACGCAGCAAATGACGCGTAGGCGTCGCCCAGGTCCTAGACCCCCATCTCAAGCCAAAAGCTTCTTTCTAACCGAATGAGGATCACTATGTTTTTTTTAGAGTTAGTTGCTTTAGTTTTTCACTGTTTCAAAACACTAAACTTGTCCCTGCTAAGTTCAGGGACAAGTTTAGTGTTTTGAAACAGGCCGATAGCCACGCCGATGATCACGGAACTTGGAGCGACCGGCTAGTTGGAGAGTGCAGTGTTGACTGTGCAACCGCTGGCACTTACATACAGTTTAAATGTCGTGAAGTTAACACAGTTTACGAGATGCCATTGGCTAGTGTCGAACTAGGATTGTACCTGCTGGAGGGGATTACGCCCGCTACCGGCGTGGACCTGAAACGCGTAACTTGGGGTTATTCTATGCTTTGCGTGGTGGTACAGGAAGCAGGCATAGCCGACGCTACTATAGTTTTTATGTTCATCTGTTATTAGCTAGCTCAATGTTGCGTCAATTGCAGCGACCCTGATTTGGCGCTAATTACTAATTAATAACTACCTAATTACTGCTAGCTAGCGATTTGTAATGCATATACGACTTAATATGGGCAGTACAAAATCGTTCACTCCACGTAGTATCACAAAGTTGGAGCGAGCCGAATTTTTTTATCACGCTCGATCACTTTAGAGAACGAACTTTAAGACTAGAGCGAACTAAACGGGTAATTACTGCTTTCGCGCGTCGTTTGTAGTAGAGTAGCGTCACACATATTTAACAGCCATAGAACCCCACAGTTTGTGGAAGTCGAAGGACTCTCCCTTTCGCCAGAAGTTTAATAGCTGAAGTTCCGCCAGGCTCATGCCTATCGCCTACCCAAAGTGCGCTTGTTCCCATACAGTTCAAATACATTCGATAGTTTCAATTGCTTGTTATAAACGGCGGTACAACGTCTATTATAACTACTTGAGACTTCAGTCAGTGAGGACTACTTGAGACTATACTTGAGACTTTAATACCAGGCTCAGCACGAGTAATGGCGGACCAATACAGATAGGCAGCGTAGAGTTGGTCCAGAGGCAGCAGATAAGTGCCTGTCCAATATTGGCAGTGTCCCCAAGTTTTGGGCGAGCGCATATATCTAAGCATAAATTATTAGCAGTCATACTTAACCAAAACTGTGCAGTTCCAACGTATACACGTATATTAGACAAGATTCCAACTCCTACATTATGCTGGACGGCAATGCTAATCGTTGCATGGTGACATATTGCGTACACAATGGTAGTCTTTCTACCGACGTCTACTTGTTCCTAATATAGATATGGTTATTGTTAATAAGAATTGGTCTAAATTATGATTGATTGATTTATTTGTTCGCTTTATAAGTATGCGTGGTTAAACCACCCTTTTATGCCAGGGGCGCATAACACTGCAGCTAATAATTAGCGTGCTGTCTCTTGTATTATCGTATAACCAATCTAGTGTTTGTCCATTATTGAAAACTGAGTCTCATTTGTCTTGCCGCAAATTCCACTTTTCTGTCCCATGATGTCATTACTCTCATTGTCTTTTTACCCCCTCTGCTACAATTAAAACGGCATTATATTACAACTAGATATTACAATGATAGTCTAATTATTGCCCTCTGATTCCCTTCTAATTTCCTCTATAAACCCGATCCATGTACTGTAACAGAGCTTACAAAGTATCAGCGCTGGCACATATATTGCCTCCTAAATATTCCTTGCAAATTTGCCTATTGAACTCGCATACTTTTGCACCTTACTAAACCCCATCCCCTGTCTACTTTCGTTATTCTTGATACCTCTTCGTCTCCTAACAGTTCTTCCTTTGACGACCTAAATATTTATATCGATCTAGATACTCTAACTTCATCCTCTGTAACCTTAACTTCCGCTCCAATAGTGTCCCCGAAAGTACTATATATCGTTCTTATTTTCGCTAAACATCATATATAATGAATTCATCTGCTGCCTCCCCACAGGCATCAAGCTCTCCTTGAACTTTCCCTACACCCCTTCCGCCATATAATCTGCAAACAACAATCCCATGTCCTATCTGTCTTATACGCTGTATACTCTCTATATTTCACTCTAATGCGTGCAAGTCAATCGGGGAAGAAGAAAATCTAGAAAAGAACCCATAACTTAGGTAACGTATTTGTACTACTACTAATTACCATTCTGTCCCCCTACAGCAGACATTGAAACGAGTCGAAAAATTGCCTTACTCGCAGCGAGATCTAGTAGGCTACGCTGGTTTCGTCACGTTCAAGTTTACTGGCGAAAATAGCATATGAATGTTTGAGCTGGTTTGATCGATATTGTGTAAGGCGGACACACTATGGGAACGAGCTCAGACGCCCCAATTTCCTGTGTCGCCGACCGCCCCAGGAGGGCCGATGCCGGGGTTTCGCCGCGTACATATGTACACACAAAGATTGCTGCATGTGTTTGGTCAATGGTATATGCACCCATATAGCCACAGTCTTTGGTCATCGCGTTTCAGTTCACCTCTCCAGCGAACCGAGAGAGCTACATCATCAAGTTATGCAAATACTTGTCTAGAGAGCAAACCCTTAGAGAGAAAGGACTTCAAATTTGGTGGTCTGTCTTATCGACGAAGGTAATTCTCAACAAGGAAACGATTGGGACAAAATTAAGCTGAAATCGTTCCTATAAAGCCGCATGATAACGACCGCGCCTTGTCATCGTCAATAGTGTTACTGTTGTGATCGGTTTATCCTGCATGAGCAAACAATGGTAGTATATATATACATATATATATATATATATATATATATATATATACATATAGAGAGAGAGGGCAGCTGTACCAAACGGAAGAACGCGATAAATCGTCCCTGTTACATAAAGCTAGTCAATCACTTGCACTAGAAATTACAACAATGGCGAGACAATGGCTAGAAACAGCACCAACGTTAACAAAAACCACGACAGATGCCAGCCTGTCATTATAAGCGATTGCTTACAATATATATATATATATATATATATATATATATATATATATTTAGATTTTGTTCTGTATTTTTGTCTCTCAATATGTGCTGACTTAACAAACACTTTGAACTTTCTGAGTAATGGGTTAACTGACTGCTGCTGTTTCGAGTAATTAACTATACGGTATCAGCTGTTTATAGCTGTTTCCAAGCTGCAGGCGGTTCAACAGTCATGCATATTATTCTCCTCTGATCGTTTTACCGCTCTCAAGGTAGTCGACGAGAATTATTCCACTGTTTGGCCCCACAAAACCGTAGTCATTACCTTTCCGGTCGATGCCGTTGCCCGCACCAACTTTGGAGGCCCTTCACCGGGTGTATACCATTGCAAATACTTCTTGGGTCTCGGGAGTGTAGTGATGAATTCAACTTTCATCGACGGTCAGGAATCGGTGCCAAAAACCGAAGAACTATTCGACATCATCTTGGCCAAATTTCGCTGAGAAGCGGAAACACGTGCGTCTTTTTGCCCCTTTGTGATTGATTAACCGCAGCACTTATTTTGCCCTGAGCTTTTTCATCTTCAAGTTTCATTCCGGATAGAATGCAGACAACCCAAACTAATTTCTAAGGCCTCCGTTACTTCCCTAATTTTCACTTGTCCATCTGTGGCAAAGATTTTCCGCACGTGTAGTCGTTTCCTCACACCAATAGCTGTTTTTGGGCGCTCCGAAAGTGGTTCCTTGGAAACCCCTTCTAATTTAGTTTTCACTTGGGTCGTATTTCAATCTTTGAAAAAGAAATTATTGATAAGCGCTCAAAAAGCTATCTTTTCGTTTTCCAAGATCCCGCCGATAAGTTGCACGGGAAAATAACACGGGTAACGGGCTAATCATTATAATATTTTTACTGCTAGCACACGATGACCTGTTCTTTTTCCAATAGCGGCGAAAGCACGTCAAAACTCTCATTCTAGGAACTTTTTGAACTACCTAGTATGAGGAGGTGTAGTAATCTAACTGGAAATCCATCTCTCTTTATCTCTCACTCTCTATCAAAATTCTTAACGTGCGCAGATATGACAGTGTCTGTCGGAACACGTTGGCCAACCACGACGCCCTAATCCGGAGCGCGTCGGCAGTACAAATTATATTTTTTAAAGGTATCAAAAATCGATCAAAAAAAAAATATTTTAACTTAAAAAAATAGAACATGCCGCCGCATGCCTTATGTATTTTCATTTATTAAAGATTGTTTACTTGCAAGGAATTAGCATAAATGTTAACCTAGATTAAGTACTTAGACAGATTAGTGCATTAAATGAAGAATTTAAAATAGTTATAATTATTGCATAATGTTAAAATTGCAATAAAAAATGCAACATATAATAAAATGTATTTATACAACTTTGTATTCAAGTCTTTCGATGTCAGCTGTGTGAATCTACCGCTGCTGCTTTAGCTGACAATCAGCAGAGGAGGCCTGACGGGTGGTGTCAGAAGGACAAAAAAAAACAATAATAAGCAGACCACAAGCGCCAAAAGCCAGGCCTCAGACAGTTCACACACAACCCACATACGGTCTAACTAAACACAATAGTTAGTTCAGATATTTAACAGCAATTATCTGGCATAGTCATGGCTTCACAGTCAGTGACTTCAGCAAATCCAACCGAAGCGCAGCGGCGGCGGTTTTATCATTAGAATACACCAACACAGGATTGTAATATAAATTGATTAATAAAAATACACCAACAGTGAGTGGACGACGCAACACAATAACAACCGCAGGATCAATAACTCGCAAGACAACAACAATCACAACAAAAGCAATACAATAATAACAATAGCAAAAAGAACAACAACTACTACAACACCAACAACAATATCCGCAACGTAAACTTCCCTGCTGTTTCTCGCTCGCTCGTGACCAGCAAACCGTGCGGTAGGTTTGTCGTCATGGTAGTTGCTGCTATACGAAACAACGGTCGTCAGTGCTGTTATCGTTGTGGTTGAATGGTCCCGCACGACTTATCACTGATCTCGTGTATTAATATATATATACTATATATATATATATATATATATATATTTATAAATATATATATATATATATATATATATATATATATATATGGACCGACATAGCCCGCCGGCAAATTTATTTGTATTATATATAAAAATATATATATATATATATATATATATTTATAAATATATATATATATATATATATATATATATAGCAAAAACAGCCCCACGATTCATTGTTGCCACTGTTAGTTAGGGCTTGAGTCAAGCGCCCATGCTGTGAGAACGGAAGAAAAATTGGTAAAAACCTAGGCATACTAGAAACAACAGCAACAACAACGTCGTGAATGATAATAGCAGCAGCAGCACCATCACCACCAACAACACAACGATAGCAACAAAAACAAAATCGAAGCAAACAACAGCAGCAGCAACAACAACAACAACAACAACAACAAATACGAGGACGACATCATCCTGTAATTACAATCGACGCATTATGAACGCAATGTGATGGTCGCACACACACGCACATCTATACGCAGTGGTGAAACAACGTGAGACCTAACAGTATTGCAGTCGGATCAATCTTCCGACGGAGAGAAATTCAGAGATAGAGAGAGAGAGATAGGCTGGGCCGGCACATAGACCGTCAGCCATTATTTAGTAATTACAGTGACAACGACGACAATTAGAAAGTACCCCCCTCCCAAAAACTACAACCGCAAATACTGCTACTACTACTACAACTACTGCTGGTGACAAATGCTATTGTTTGTTGTGTGTCGACTACGACTCTGTTCATATACACCTACTTAATACAACTTGCGGGATCGACAATACTATTGAACGGCAGCGCGACAGACGCGACAGAGGGGGGGGGGGGGGGCGACACGGAGAACCTACGACGATACGAAACGTCGATTTTGACGACAACGCTCAACGCGTTCTCATCAGCATTTGCGATTACGATTACGAATCAAACGCTGCGCCCCGTGCCGCAAGGCACATATGTACATACACTGCGAGCAGGACTTGGGCAATTCTTTGTTGTTCGATCTTGTCTATGATAGAAGCGGGTACGAGGCCCTAACACGGATGAGCACACACATAAGTACGTAAGACACAATGGAAACAACAACGACAACAACAACAACACTAATAAGACAAACTTGGTCGCTGTGTACAGTGGCGCGTGAAGAAACAACGTGGGCTGTTTTGATTATCTTGGCCATGAATAAGCTAACCGAGAACGTAGGAAACTCGTCAACTAAACCACACACGCGCGGATTAAACCCGCGACTCACAGTTCCCAAGTCGCTTCTTTCTTCTGCTACTACTTTTGCTTTGCAGGAGTGCCCGCCAGCCCGAATAGACAGGCCAGCGGCTCCCCCACCCTCCCCCTATCGAGGTTCGGCATGGAGGTACCACACTACTTCTAGCCTACAATTAGACGCGATCACCTCGCGATTCCGCGTTACACCCCGGAATATACTCACCCCCCCCCCTCCCCGAAGGGTGGCTCGGCCCACTCCAGAACAGGGGTTCCCACCGCTGCGAAGGGCAGCAGCGGAGCCAGATGGTTCTCTCATCGGGAGGGTTGCCTTCATGTGGCTAACTCGCTCTCGTTGTGCCTATTAAGAAAGGCAGCAGGCGTCCCAGACGCTACCACCGGGTTGCTAAAGCCCGGGGCGTTAACCGTCCGGCCCGGGTTCCATATGCAGCACCTTTCCCCCGTATACTCATAGTACCTTAACAGCCCTCGAATGGGCCACGACAAAATGACAATATGTATTTGTTGCCAGTCAATCGATATCGTATGCCTTGCCTCCCGCGCCAACAAAAGTGACCTCGGGAAAGTCACTATAGGGGTTTACACCGTCTGACCAACTTTCAAGTGGGCGCGTGAAGGTCCCCGCAGCACGCGGAAGTCGCGCGCCAACGGACCGACGCCGGAAATAGAGTCATAGTTACTCCCAAAAAAAGCATAGAGTAACAACAATATCAGGAGCAAAACTAGGGAGGGAGAGAACGAGAGAAAGATGTGTGCTACATCCTTTGTAGGGCCTCTCTAAAAAGGTATATAAATATATATATACGTATATATATAAATATATATATATATATATATATATATATATATGCATACACTCGTATATGCATAAGCTAGGGTACTTGGAAATGACTGGAGCATCAGTGTAGTCTCGATTATTGTTACTGCTGCGTTTCCCTTTTTCATGCAATTTTTTGTTCAATCACAACAATATATATATGAATGCATGAAACACATAGCTTTATTCATGAGTACTTGCAAATACACTCGAAAGTATACAGCCTCTGTACTGCAAAAGTAGCCCATGGGCTTGAACAAAGGTCTTGTGCTCGTTGCGTCGAATGGAAAAGAAAAAAAAAAAAAAAAAAAATATATATATATATATATATATATATTCGTTTCAGTGTATTTCACGAAAACGGCTACGAATTCCTTGAAAACGACATAACCGTAAAAAGTTCTAAGTGTTTTTTTTTAATTTTCTGGAAGATTATCTCCACATTTTGTTATGAAGGACCATCCGAATGAATATCTAAATTTTAATTGCATTCAGCCCTGCGTATTGCCGAAGATACCTATCATGAAATACCGTTAACGTATACCTTCCTAGACATATATAAGTTCTACCTTTTGTCTCGCATGCGTTAGTTAATATCTATCTACCGAGAATAACCTCAACGTATCTTATATGCTACGTTTGGTGTTTACTGTCATCAGCGTTGTTGTTGGCATTGTTACTTACTGAGTAATGACATGTAGCAGAGAATCAGGCGTGTTCCGATTTGATTTTTCCAACCGAGATAGATTCCCCATAACGGTGGGATAATCATTATCAAATTTGATACGGTATTCCCTATAAATAAAAGACAAGAGACTATTGTTAGGCCTTATATCGGTCAGATAGGACGAACTCGCCCCTGGAATGAGGAATGTAATATTATACTGTCGAGATATATATATATATATATATACCTAAGCATCCATACCACCAATGTATCATGTTCCAATATCTACTAACTAAGTGCCCTCCATTAGGACATATATATTCAAATAGGTGCACAATTGTTTTCTATGTATGTTGGTTTCTGCGTTCGTATGTGTGCCCTGTACCCAACTTGCGAAGCAGGACATCCCATACCGAAATTTGTAGGCAAAGGCGAATTCAACGTAAAATCGATGAGCGAGGAGAACATAACTTCAACAATGTATTCATTCATGCGTTCATGATTCCTTTATAGGCGTAATAGCGTATTAAGTAGAATAGCATGTATTCGTGCCTCTTGCTCGAGTACGAGCGGCCCAATGGCACGGAAAGGAAACGGCAGACAGAGAGAGAAATCTTTTTGGAGACGGTCACCGAATCTCGCCGGGTCCAGTAGACTGTCCCTACAGCTTATGCGGCACAGGCCAATGATGTGAGTGGGCACAAACCATAATCGAGTCCAATTACTTAGACGCCAAATCTAGCTAATGGATAACCAGACGTGCTTGCAGTTCACCAGAAGAAGTAAACGGATACTTTCCCGAACGTTCGAAACCTAGTACGTTCTCCCAGACGATCACTGCCAAAACGACATCCTGGTTTGGAATGAATGTATATATATACATGTGTGTCATCGGTATGAATATAGTAGATATTTGACACATTTGATATATAGATGTAAATACATTTAAACCTCCTAGCTAAGCAGGATATTTTTTTAACTCTTTGCCAGACGCGGAAAACTCGTGTGGAACTTTTTGACGTACCCTTAACAAACGATATGATCTTCATTATATATATATATATATATATATATATCCCCTACTTAAGACAAACCCTAGCCTCGTACCTAAAAATTCAAGCATCTACGAACGAAGGCGTGGACTATGCAGTCACAGCCGGGGTGCCACAGGAGTCCTTGCTGGGATCAACCCTGTGTAATATAGCCTACGAAGGAGTGCTTAGACTTAGCCTCACAGTTCCCCGGGAGTTTGTTTTTTCGCCTGCAAGAAGTATCTGTATCTGGCTACACCACCACACGCTAGTTCTCGTAATGGCTAAGGGAAGCAATATTTTCAAACAGCCTAAAGCGCCTTCCACAGAATCTAAACTTACGCGAGGATCTAAACCTCAAAATAAAGCACAACGCCGAGGAGTTACTCATCAATAAGATACTGCCATGATTTAGCTCATTGAGCTCCGCCCTCTAAGAAACATCCAGGTGAAGTGATATAGAACGACGAAGTTTACAAACATCTTGCCGTCATTGCGTCGTTTCAGTGTGGCGGCAAAAATCGAAACAAGATTTTCCTTACGCCTGGAAGCGAACCCAACAACACCCACGCCCATGGTCCTGTACCTGGGCGTGATCCTGAACAGGAGTCTAACAGGAACGCCCCATGTGCGCTATGAAGCAAAACGCAGCAAATGCAGCTGCCAACGCCTCAGTGAAGCAGCGAAAATCCGCCCGCGGATCAGAGAAGCAACCGACTCTCGGCACCGTCTCTAAACATTCGTAGTACATGGCACCAGACTGGGAAGTTCCTTGACATGCCAATCTCTTGTAGACAGGGAAGTTCCCTGACATGCCAATCTCTTGTAGAGGGTCTCCTCAAGGGTAATGAATCCTGGTTTATGTTAAGAAGGTTCGCAGAATTTGTCTCCGAGGCGAAAATAACCGTGGCACAAAGTCGAGCAGCCTCGATGGCAAGATAGAGTGGCTAAGTGAAGTAATCTTGCGAGGAAACTACTGCGGCCACCCCCGAAAAGGAGCAAAGCGTACGACTGGATTTTAGTGGGTTTGTGGGTCCCTTACTACCGTAGCTTTAACAATGACGCCCGGTGTGCATCATGTATTTTACTAACATTATTAATCTCTATTACTATTATATAAGATTAGGTATACGCCGTATGTATATGGTAGCGGGAAGCGTTACTTAAGCGTTGTAAACATCAAAAACAACACGCAAGGTAAAACAATTAAAAAAAGACTAGTCAAAATTCGAGTCTTATTAAACCGGTACAACCAAGGGGTTTATGCAACCCACCGCGCGGAGACAATTGCTGGAGGAATTTCCTATCAATAGCATACTCCCACACATTTTGCTCTTTCGCTTCGGAAATAAATTAAGATCAAAGTGTATATATATATATATATATATATATATATATAGACGCCAAACGTAAGACTAAAACTTCAAACGATTTCTATAGCGCCAACAATGACTGGGAGATGAACAATCTCGAGCAAATGGTTCCGTAGGCTACAAGAGAGCATACCGGCCCCATGCATATATTAAACGTTGACCTCCCGCCGTTGCTTTTAACCGGTATGTTATCAATTCTGGCGTCGTTTCTTTGTACTACACACGTACACATGTATAGCTGTATATGCAAGCATATTATTAATTAGTATATTTCCTTAGTTTGCCGTGTAGAGTATATCGCATGCGTAAATACATGAGTAAAGCATGTCAATTTGTCCAAAATGACATGCATATATAAACTAGTACAGAAACGTTTCATATTATATTAAAAAAAAAAAAATATATATATATATATATATATATATATATATATATACCGTTTCTATATCGCCAGACAATCGTCAGTGCTATCCCCCGACTACGACAACAGCATTCGATTAATATCAATCAGCTATCGGCTATTCCTAGGCGAACTGCCTTTAAGAGCCGTGACCAGCTGACACAGCAAACCCAGCCGGTTACGCCAAGTGGCGGCGTGGTTTAGGGGGTTAGTGGGCGAACTATGGTTGTCGTCTACCAGGATGTCGCTGGTTCGATCCGTAGTGTTATCCGAATTTCCTTTAAGCGATCGGCTCATTGAGACCAGATAAACCATATACCGGGGCTGAGAGTTAACGGCTATGCCACAAGAACTGTCGGGTGAAACAAGCCAAGATATCTCAACATCCGTCCGACCCTTGCTTTGGTGCCTCATTAAAGATATGCCTCACGGCTTGATTGCCAGCCGCCCGTAGGGGACGCACGATAGCCTAGCGCTGGTCACGCGCTGGCCCCATGCTACGTGCCTATGCTACGTTTCGACCCCCTAGAAGACGGACACGGGTGCCAGCCCATTCAATTCCACGTTAAAATAGCTCCATATCCTATAATAAGCACCTTTTTCTTGGCCTACGCTAGGTTGCTAAATATTAAGCATCGGCTCGGCCCCATCTTCCAGATGCAAAGAATGTCACCACCACCCCCGCTGCCGCCGCCTCCGCCACCACCGTCAAGGCAGATCAAAGCTCGCCCGTTATCATCTGCTAATCCTCGAGCTTTTAGAGATTTAGTCACTATCCTCTGGTACAGTAGTTAGATCAATTCCACGGCTCGGCATCTCGTGCTTTTTTTTTATTTGGACGCTCCCATACAGAAGGCTTCTTACACAATTCATCAATCTTACGTCTCTACCACACCACGGAGTGTGGCGCTGGTCATGACGTTTAATTTGAAAACGAATACATTCACACAGAATGATAAGTGTTGTAGGTGTAAGAATGTGTAGTGTCAACCGAGAAAACGTATCATCGGTCGGCGGTTTTTGTTCTTATTTTTTGTCGTTCAGAAACTTGCTGTTGGCTTCCAGGCAAAACAGTAGGGAAACATGAGGTATCAAGTTCATTCGAATTTTAAGACACTCTCCACAAAACGGGAAATTTTAAAAATGTATAAGTTGTATCTCCTCTCGATATCCTGTCCAGCGGCGCCATACGATTAACCCACTTAAATGAGCGTGAATATATATACCTATATTATTTAATATAAAATAATTAAAAATCTTTATAAAGCACCACCTTCAAACATACGATTCATGAAAGCGTTGGGCTTCAATCAACTGGTTCTTCGCAATATCGGCCTAGATTTATAGATCAAATATGAACTTAAACAAAAATAAGTTTCAACCATACGGTCTGTATGCGCATATATATATATATATATATATATAGGGTCTCCTAGAATTCGTCCAATAAACATTGAGATATAGTACAACTCGGTAAGAAAATAGTTTTTGACAACTGAACAAGCGGCACAAATGGGAAATCGAGCGTGAAAGCCATAATATAAGAATTGCAAAGAATTTCATTTTTTGAGAATGATCTTCAATACAATATTTGTTCAGCTTTGAGCTAACATAGAAGTCAATGCAACGGATGTAATTAAAATGAGAAAAAGCGTACATTTTTCTCCAAACACGCAGGTATGATTGGTTTGTCGATAGGATGACTGGGGCTATTGCAATCGCAGATTTAGTGAAGATAAAATCCTTTCGGGGCTGACTCTCAGCCAAGATTTGACGTCCATGAGACTGCTTTTCGCATTGCTTCATAGACGGACCCCCATAAATACAAATGTGCAACGGTGGGGCTGCTCGAACCCGCGCACCTATGTGTCTCCTTCGGTCGCGAGGCGCAGACGCATGCACCCACCACGCCACCGGGATCGACAGATTTAGTGAAAATATGTCAGGATAAAAAGCTTAATACGACTTTTGGTAATTTCGCTCTCACTCTAAAAGAATACATTTCCGCCCCTTTAATTCATTTCGTGATTATTACGATATTGGAGATTGTGACAGATAGCGCGCCCGGCGATAACGAATAACTACACCGCGGCTGCTTGACGAAGCAGAAGTCTGTCGGTACAAACAAGTATGTATGTTTATTTGTGTGGGTGTAAGCAGTGTACATATAGCATAGTATGCATATGCACGTATGTATTATTTCGCTAGGAACAAAAACATCCGTTATTTTGCTTGTTGAGAACGCCGTTGGTGCTAGCAAAATTAAGGCGCGGCCGCTGGGATAATGGTCGGATGTCATAGCAATGCAGTTCAGATCATATAATAAAGATGACAAACCATACTGCTGAGAATCAGCGACTCAGCAGGGTCTAACAAGGATTTTTGAGGAAACCCTAGATATGTCAACATGCTCGCGTCTGCTGCCGCTCTAAGCGTGCTTTATATATATATATATATATATATATATATATATATATATATATATATATATATAACATATATATAAAAGGGTGACATGCGTAGTTAGGTATATGTATATGTCAAGCGAATAATAAATCCATCCAATCCATTCATAAACAACGCATGTTCGAAGGCAGACGGAGAAGCGCGACGATGGAGCGAGCCCAAAAACAGGTAAGAGGAAATTGGCAAGCTACACAGAGCAGAAGTGATCGTCACCGCAAATCACATTCTAGATGACTCATTCTTTTCTACATGACAAGGTTTTGCGGGCCCTCACGGGCCAGCTAGGCTGAAGAACTGCTCTCGTCCTCCGACCCTTTGAGGTCAGACTTATGTAGCTTCCTATCAGATGTGATCTGGGGCTCCAATCTACTAAAAACATGACTAGGGTATGGTGGGGTTGGAACCCCACGCTACCGGCGACTACAGTTGTAGACGAGTTTCCTGCGGTTCATTGGCTACCACAGAGATTCGGGGTCTCCATTGACCGGAAAACGCGGTCGCGGTACAGCAGTCGAAACGACTTAATGCAGTAGTCCGTTCACGGATGTCGAAATGTCCCAGGCTCATATTGATCTGAATCATGTAGTGTCTGTACAGGCTAAACAAGCCCTCGACGAGTATCCTGCTTCCATCGCGTTGCGTGATAGAGGAGGAGCGCCAATGGCGACAGGTATATATATATATATATAAATGTATGTGTATATATTTAAATGTACCTATACACAAATGCATTTATATATATATATATATATATATATATATATATATATATATGGCTGTGAAAGTTCTGCCTGTTCTTGAAATTTCCAGGTGCTACATACGTAGGAATGCTCTCCCTCTCCCCATTTGCGCGCCATGACTCCTCGATCTCTCCACGCGGGTCGCATCGTTTTTTTTGAGGGGGGTGGAAAATGCATTTACGCACATTACGCGGGTCGCATCTACGCTATCCCAGCTGCTGTTTGGTGGACACTTAGGAACAAGTACTGATGTTGCCGCTACCAGAGCTAATTCGTCGACAGGTAGGCTCCAGCAGATGTCAGACGTTAGGACGCCTCCTTTTCTCGAGATTGCAGTTGCTGTTGTTGTTGTTGGTGGTGGTTGTTGCTGATTATGATGATGTTGTTGCTGTTGTTACGTCGGAAATTAAACGGACGCAGAATCGTCACAAATGAAGTAATACAAACATTAATAACAACAACAATAACGTTTCAACAAGTTCAAAAAGCGCCGATAAAAAGCGCTTGTCCGCAATTCGCGTTCGCTCAGATAACAGGGGAGTACGTGCAGAGCGTGAGAAAGAAAGAGAGAGCGAGAGAAAAGGAAATCCTACCAAAATGAACTATGACTAATCATAGCGTTAGCGTCGGGACGAATAGAGTGAGGAAAGTAATGGACTTCGGCGTCGTTGTAATTGTTGTTGATGATGTTGTTGCCGCTAACCGCAATCAACCACCACCATTATTATAATGACGACGACGATGATGATGATTATGATGATGATAACAACGAGGACAGAAAAAAAATATATATACACATACATATTTCTATCGATCAAATGTATCTATCAATTAATCCCTGCTCTCTCTTACTTTCTTTGTCGTGAGAAAACCAAGACGCGAGAACACCTGGGCGGAGAACGGCACGTGTGGAGTGGAACAAAAACCAACATTCATGCCGTTGACGTCGAGACGCATGAGACGAATGCAGATTATCCACTCGCAAAGCTTATCAGAGAATTAATACGACGAACTGTCTCACTATCACTCAAACTCAAAAGGTTAAGCAGACTAACCGCAAGACAAAATCAATATTGAGGGCGTTCATGCGCCTGTGGGGGAAGGGGGGGGGGTGGAGGTAAAACTTGGATCGAGTACAGTTTTTAAAACCTTGTTATGTAACGGCGTGACCCGCAATTGTGACACAGGAGCTGTGATTTTGTGCAGGTCGTTACGAGGGCGAAGTTACCACAAAAAATTACGGAATAGAAGCGACAACGCCAAATGGAGCGCCACCAATAGATTGAAGATGGAAAGCCAGACCAGCGGTCAGACCCTACATGCACTGAAGTCGTATCCCGATCATGTGGATCTTTTTAACCACCAGCTAAAAACCTAGGAGACCACCAGGCTTTTAGCTGGTGGTTTCAGAGTTCCATACTAATCAGATCTACCGTGGTACATTACACATTATTTTTGTTCGTAATGCAAAAAAGCGATGTCTGCCATACAGTCCAGATGAGAGGCCATCGTCGGAATTGCAATTGATATGGTACGTAATAATAATAATAACAACAAAAAGGACGGCTCGACGATCAGAACCAACAACAACTTGATATGGGATACCACAGCTGCGTACGGTTTCGAAATCAGCAAAGGACACAGGAGTTTGCGTTTCTCGCACACGATGGGCAGTCCACGACCACGTGCCATGCGTAATTCAGACTAGTAAGGTTGGCGAAGGCCGGAAGAGAAATCCACAGGTGTCAACTGAGAGAACAAAGGCATGTACAGGCGATGATGCCGGGCGCGGAACACAGTTGGCCATGTGTACAAACGATATTGATGGTGTGAGGGTAATGTTCACAATAATACGCTTTTAGCTGCGCTAATTAATAATGATGATAAACCATACCGCTGAGAGTCAGCGGCCATGCTGTCACTATCGGCGGTCTGTTGCGGAACCCTAGACATGTCTCAGCATGTCAGCTTATGCTGCCGCTCTAAGCGTCCCTGATAGCAAAAGGGTGACATGTTTAGTATGTTTAGGTACACAATCAGTCAAGCGAATAATAAATCAATCAATCAATGATAATTCGAATAGCGCGCCACGTCGTTTGCCACGCATACACAATTACCACAAAAAATGGTAACCCGCACACCCATAACGCAATCAATGTGGTATTTGTGCTGTAACACTGCTGATGATGCCAAACTGTCAGATGCCGCACTAATATAATAGCAAGGCACATGCATTCATTGGCTTGCCTATTTGAAAATAGAAAGCCAAAATTGTGTGGCGAGGCAGACCGTGTGAGAGAGGAAGTGAGAGAAAGACATAAAAGAAGCTTTTGAAGAATCAATGAAGCGTCGGGATAGATAGTCTCTGTGGCGAGACTTTATCTTAAACGGGGGAACCTTTTAAAATATCATCATTCGCTAGCAACAGTTACAGGCAGAAATAAATCAACATACGACAGTTTAAATGACTTCCAGTTCAGAAACAAGTGAGCGCAGCAAGTATTTCGCTGTGTGAAAACAAATTATATACTCAGATATCTTAGTTGTTATGTCTATAAAATAATAATCATCCTCAGACCGACCCGGTATCAGTAACAGAACAGAGTTGTTCCTCGAATACTTAGCTAAACGAGTTCAAGAGATCACAGCAGATCGACGCGAGGTACAGTTTCTGGGCAGACCCTGTCTGTAAGGGCAACGCGGCTTCCATTTTAGACGTTATGGGCTCAGCTAGTGAACAATTAAGGTCAAGCAGACGACCTCGCAATTGAACACATTACGGTCAATATACAATAAAAAGAACGGCCTACAGTGATGCACCGGACCACAGACGAGTGTGCACAAGCACGCTTCTCACGATCGTATGAGGAGACAAGTTTTAGTCACAAAGCAATTTCACTTCCTTTCCTGTTACGCCGACACGATCTGTCAAATCTCGACGATTTGAACAGAGCTCGACGATTAATGGCGTCGCATCTAAGAACAATAATCAATAGTTCAACGAACGAATGTATTAACACTTATTATTATTATTTTGACCCTGATTAAGTGCACAAGTTAACATTGTAATACAAATATAATGAATCACACAAGGTCTGCTCTAGGGCTGAAAATTAACACGTTCACTTTCGCAATATTGTTGTAATATGAATTGATGAATGAACCTTGATATTTACCTATAAATCACATGCGTTACAGTTAGTGCGACTTATTGTTATACTAGCAATATTTTGAGAAATTGGCTTCAATTGTTTGTTAAGTGCCACCGAGTATTGCCTCAGCCACATACTTGGTACACGGCTGTACTAGCATTACAGCTACGGTCGATAAAAAAACACACACACACAATTTTCGCACTGTTTCGTTGCCAATAAGTGCTGCTGCTGATGTTTGGTTGTTGTTAAGTCCATATAGACTAAAGTAAGCCACTGATGCGGGCGCTACAGTCTCGAGGCCTAAACCAGAGCCTCATGTGCTCCGAGCCCTTCCTCCAGGACCAGAGCTCGACCTTTAACTACGTGGAGCACGAACCAATCTGTTTGCACGACCACGGTTGCGTGCGTACTCGATCCCGTTACGATTTTCGATTGGATTGAAGGGCCAACTCACGAGCCATTACTCGTAGAATGTTAAATACGATAGATAGCGTGGCTGACAATAGCAAATACCCAGTACACCAATGCAAAGAAGGCTTCAACACAATCAGCGTATTGTCAAGGCATTCGCTGTCGGCACGACAGAATATTGCCTGGCGTCAGCAGCACAACAAGAAGCATAACAGTAGCAACCATGTTAACAGCAGCAACAACAACGAGAGCAATAATATTAGCACAAATCTTAGCGAAGGCATCATCATCATTATCACGCCTCTTCTTTAATAACCTCAGCGCAATAGGTGCGCTTGTGCCACGATGTGGGCATTTATATCGCTTTCGAAGTGGACACAGCACGAGGAAAACGATACAAATATCTTAGTCAGATTTATTATCACACATGTTGTGTAGAACAGGTACAGTTAAAAGATATGCATATGTATACACACACACACACATTTGGACTTATAAAATAATAGATACAAATATATGGCTGGACCCATGGACGCGTCGCAAGTACCTGTATGTCGCAAGGCTTCTTAGCTACCCTGTTCCCTAATACTCTGATCACTTTGCCTTCCTGGCGCCGCTGACCTATTAGTGGGAACGAATTAGATCTACGAGGAGGTCGACAACGACAGTCGCAAACGAATTTCCTGCCTCTAACGTCCACGGAGATACACACACGAAGACAGCGGCGCATCACGCCCGCAAACTAGTGAGCCGCGAAAAAGAGAAACATTGTTTTCACACACAAACACGACAAGTAATTGGCTTACGACTAAATAGCAGTTAGGCTGAAATGTACTTAATCATCCTGCGAATAGAATAATAATGCTAACAACACCCCAGGAAATACTAACAAGAATAATAAGAACATAAAACATGATTTTTGCCAGATACTGCTGGTTTACAAGAGAGAAGCAAGTCTTGGTATGTACTGACGTATGCCGGTCAACGGCAGGAAGCATTTTGTGCAGCACCTACACGGAGAGCAAATCCACCCAGCGCACCCAGTGTTTTGGACACGTAATGCGGTAAGCTGAGAGAGTGACGTATGAATTCTAATAAATACACATAAACATAGGTGTGCTTAAGGCTTACGTGTCTAAATTGTCTGTAGGTGTATTTTTTTTATTATTATAAATAAAACTTCCAAAAACGAACGCAACAAGAATGTAAAGTAGATCTCGACATAGAAACATACCACAAGTGTTTGATTCGTACGCACAAAAGCATCGTTACACTCATACAATCTCGACTAGTTCGACTGTGATTGAACTCTGCCCAGGCAACAACACCGCCTAATCAAATTTTTTTTTTTATATGGGAAGTTTAGGGAATGCCAACACATGCATCGCCGGCACATAGCAGCGGCTAGTGTAAGATTCACAAACCCACTAAACTCAAATCTTCCCCACCCACTTCACACAAAAGAAAAAAAAAGTATATATATATATATATATATATATATGTAAGTTATTTAACTGGAAATGCATGCTACACACTGCGTTGTTGTTTAAGCCACGGTCGTGCGGGACTCAAAAACCCACTTAACTCCACTTGTCCTCTTTGCCCCTTGTCGGGGGTAGCCCCAGCACTGTCTTCTCAAGCTTACATCATCTAGCCACTTTAACTTGTCATTAAGGCTGCTAGACTTTGTCCGCCTCTCCTGAGTTGCACATATGGTAAGAAGAAAAATCAGCCATTTACCATTAAGGTGTCGATATTGCTGAAACAGCCCCTGTCGCCCGGTAGCAGTTGCGCTATTAGTAGTTCGTCCGTCCCAGGGGTTGTCTTGGAGGGACATCTCGGAACTAATTCCCGATTTAGGTCTAGTTTAGAGCCTAGCTTGTGTGAAAGTATTGTCGGAGATATAATCCGCCAAGGCTCCGTTCCGTAGATCCTCGTCCCGGGATAATGAGTGTCAGATTGTCTTGTCACACCCGGGGGATGTGGGGGTCTAAGTACTCCATCGTAGGCTATATTCTATAGGGGTGGTCCCAGTTCGGATCCCTGGGGCACCACGGCTGTGGTCCACGCACGTAGATCTCGGTCTTTTAGGTACCACACTAGAATACGTCGTAAGTAAGGAGACACGCCGTTGTCTAGAAGGGCCGCATTTATAGCGTTCCACGAACGCGTGCCGTATTTATAGCGTCCCACGAAAGCGTTTTTTAAATGCGTTTTTGACATATAAGTGGGTGGCCAGACAATGTAGCCGGTATACTCTCGGCGCGTCTCGGCGCGTGTGCATCGGCTACGTTTAGCACTTCACTGATAGATGAATGTGTGGAATCTCGGAGTCAAAAAACGCGCCGGTTTTCCGACAACGCCTCCTTGTCTTCTAGCTTTGTTCTAGTAGTCACCCATTGATCATGTGCTCGGCTACGTTGGATAGGCAAGATAGCATGACGAGGGGTCTCCATGCGGTTTACCGGGTTTGAGTATAAGGAGCGTTGTAGGACGAGCGCAGTTGTATTATATTATAATATAATCGGGCCACCTCTACGGGTAGTCGCGGCTGTGCGTGGCGCATTTTGTTAAGCACATTATTGTACCCCTTGCCTCAAGGGTTTTCTTCGACCTCCTCGTACAATAAGTTTCTGGTGTTCACTTTGCCATTCTTAATTGCTCTATGTAGGGCTCTTCGTGCTTCTCTGTACTGCTCCCCTCCACATATAGGAATGTTGTGGTCGGTGCCTTGCTCCCTCCAGCGTATGCACACTTGTTGCAGGCGGCGGCAGGTCCTCCACTTGTCGGTGATATGGCTATTGGGCCGGTAGCACGGGAGGCGATAGGCTAACTTAAGAAGACAGGAGCTGCATTTTATTTTGGCGAGCATTCGATGAGATCCAAGCCACTTTTCTTCTGAGCGTAAGGTCGGAAGTGGTAATAAAATAGAAGTGTGTGCCTTGTCAGACTGGAGTGGGGGACATGATCTTGTGGGGGACACCTCGGTTGAAGATAAGTTGTTGCCAGCCAATTCTTTAGTCCAGGTTGAGAAAGCTGTATTCTGGGGGTCTCGGATGGTAGTAAGACCTTTAAGTTGTTTTCGGCCGCGAATTGAGACAGCAGAACGCATGTTCTAGGGTTCCTGCTGAGGTTTAGTTGCCGCACCTTAATGGTATTGGTAATTTTTGGCGGCGGTTGTCGCGGGGATTTACGGTCCGTAACCTGTTTGCAGGGTACTGCGTCGTTGTGGCCCTCCATATTGTACACGACTACATAGCATCTTATGTTGGCCGTGCAGCCCTTTGTGTCCCCCACATTTAGGGTGCCGAGGTTCGGCTGGTAGAACAAGAGTCGCTCGATAAGCCGATCGTCTTTGTCGGACCGTTGTAATAGCAATAAAGCCCAGTGTTGGAGCTTTGTTTCCCAGCGTACTAGCCTCACTGAGCCTGGCGTTAGTATATGTGCGTGTAGGCCAATCTAAAATAGACTTTAGAAATATTTTTAATAATATGGGAGACCCAATTTTTTCAAATGAGTCAGGCTTAATCATAGCAACGCACGCTTCATTGCGAGGATCTTTAGTTTGCTGATGGCCGTAGGAATATTAGCAGTAGTACATTTACTCTTCAAGGAACCCCACACGAAAAAATTCGAACAGCGTTAAATCCCAGGATCTCGAAAGCCAGTGAATGTTCCCATTACGCGAGATGACCCGTCCGACACTTAATCCTAAATTCAAAGCCCTATTATCTCGCAGACTGTTTGGCTTGTGGCATTATCTTGTGAGGAACCAGAGTTCACTGGCATTGATTCCGTCCACATTCGGGCAAAAGCAATTAAGGATCATGCTGCAACAACGCTTGTCATTCACTACGGATGAAACTAAATCTGATTAAAAAAATTATCCCTTTGGACCAGAGTTCACACCAGACTGTCACATATGGCACAAGTAATGGCTCTTTGTAAATCACGTGAAGGTTCTCCGTTGCCCAGATGTGACAGCTGAATATTATATGAATACATTGCTAGATCCGACCTCAAATACACTTGGTTGAGATGCGCAAAAGTCATACTTGGGCACGTCGCCAAACCGACGCTTCCAACTATTATGTCGGACACCATATATATATATATATATATATATATATATATATATATTCTACTGTACAGAGAGTGTCTAATAAAGTACATTAATTTGAAAGAGTGGTGAACTGATGTGGATGGTCCGACATCACTTCATAAAAGGTGCCATTACGGGTAAACGTAATGTTCGGAAGAAACCAGACATACCGTCGTGTTCGGCAGACAATTCTGCTTCGTCTGAAGGTTACAAGAATATGCACATTAAAACAGATGACTGTACATATTTGTACGAACATTTAATATATACATATATATATATATATATATATATTATATATATATATATATAACACGACGAAAACACAACGAAAAACAAAGTATGCTTTCACATACGTATAAGAACAAGATTAGTTCATCGTTTAAAGCAGACCCTTAGTAAGGTATACATTTTTCTTTGACAGCGGAGACACAGTTTTTTTTAGTAGCTAACGCGTACTCCGAACAATCCTTCCTTTTTTAAACAATTCAGCAAAAAAGGCCCATTAACCTGTCTAGATAGCAGAGAAGAGGTATATATATATATATATATATATGAGTCGTCTCCGCTATTCCAGGTTGGTTTGCAGTGACACCAGCACAGGGCTGGTGGCTGGCAGGCGACAGCATGACCTGAATTGTCTGCCGCGACAACTCTAATGGGGATGGACGGGACGGGCATCATCGGTACCTCAGCTAGCCTGGCTACAATTAGCCAGTTCGTATTCGTTCAGGTTTATCAGCACAGGTAGAAACAGCACTAGTCTAACAGTAGTAGTAGTAGTAATAGTAGCAGGATATAATTGTAATAGTAGTCGTGATAGTCGTGGTGTTATGAACCGCAAGATTCTGTGGCCCAGCGTGAGTCATCTGGCAGTTAACGGCCTGAGCGGCAGCGTGGTGAGTGAAGCATCCCAATGAAACATGCAGCGTGGATGGATCATCTTTGGAGCTGAGCCAGAATTACTTAAACTATTACAAATATACATTTTAAGGAGATTGATTTTATTTCTAGACTAGCCTCCGTCCCCCACAAGCCGTGAAGAAACTCGCCGTGAGGCCGTGAGGGCTTGGAACATCTTCACCGAAGGCCGGCCATGCTGAGATGTCTAGGGTTTCCCAACAGTCCTTGTGGTGGCAGCAATGGCAGCAATGGCAGCAGCATATCCGCTGACTCTCAGCAACACGGTCGTGCTGGTATATGGTTTATCATCTATTCTATCTCAATGAGCCTATCTGGGCTAAGCCGCCAAGCTCGACTTAAATCGAACGTCCCTCTTTTGTTGCAATAGGTTAACTCGTTCGTTCGTTCGTTCGAGCGGACATACGGATGCTTAATGCATTATTTCTCTTCCTATTGACCTGTTTTGTCTATCTGTCTGTCGGTTGGTTGGTTGGTTGGTTGACTCGAGAGTCGGCCCGTAGCGGTACGACCACAGGTGGCGACCACGCTGGCCGCCGTCACCGCGAATCATTGGTGTCAAACCATCAATGCTGGCCCTTGTGTCTTTCCCGCGCGTCTCTCTCATCGAACAGTCAGGACGGATCGTCCTCCAACTATGGCGAGTGCTAACACGACACGCGCGTGTCTGGCGGCGCCCCGAGGATACGCGACAACGAAAACGACGATCCGATTCGATGAGAACAATAACGTCAACTGTCAAATGTGGTCGTCTTTGATCTTTGACAACAATCTTAGACCTTCATGTGCTGACAGTTAACTAACTAACAGAGACTAACTTTCTGTCTCCCTGTGCACCTATCTATCGATATGTCTGCCTGTTGAGTTGTTTGTCCATCCATTCATTCATCAATCCATATGTTTTTTTTTATCCATCTATATATGTATGCGTCTGTCGCTCGCAACCGAGATATAGTCGAAACGGACATGGCACACCGACCGGTCACAAGCGAAGGAAAGCGAGCGAATTAAACAGATACTCGATTTATCCCGCTCGCGAGAGACAGGGCGAACACGCAGGGAAACACAGAGTAAAAGCAAACGTAGGAAAAAAATTCTAGAGATAGATATATAGATAGGTAGAGACAGAGAGAAGAGCGGGGAGAGGGAGGGAGACTACCGCGCGTAGACACTGTGCTGGGCCAACATGTTGAATAAATGGGCATTCTTACAACCTAGCAACCAAGAAGCAGTTACAGCAGCAGCAGCAATAGAGGCAGCAAAGGCACACAAATTATTCGAAGCTAAGATCATCTGTACCATCCAAATGATCGCCGCTCCGAGATGAGAGAGCATAAGAGCAAGTGAGAGCATTGGAAAAAAATCAAGGAATAATGGTAGTAATCACGATAACGACAGCACGAGCACAAATGCTGTCCATGGCCGAACTGTGAACTCGAGACTGATTGACTTCGTTGGCGGCAAAACGGCCAACGGAGAAAGTGGAAAATCTCACAAGACGCGACGGAGAGAAAAAAACTACCGAGGCGGTGATGCCGGCGCAAGCCACGACGGATTTTGACAGGCAACCCACGACGGATTTTGACAGACGAGCCAGAAACGTCACCCCCGTAGTGTACGTCGTCCGTAGTCACCCAGCGGTGTACGCAGAAAGCTCTCCAATTAGCCAACTGGCTCCACCCGGGTAACCTACACATTGACGTGTATTTCGTATCCACGAGCGTACCATTGCACCTCTCTGCCCAGAGGCAAAACCACCTAACACACACGCACACAGGTGCCGTGAAACATGTATATTTTACTAACTACTCTTATTTGTGTTTCTTAAAAATACAATTGTCTATTGAACGAACGTTTCAAATGATTATACAAATATTAATCGTGGCTAAATGGACTAACCTGCTGTGCGCCCGCGCCTTGCTTGCGCCGAGTCGCATCTGATAGGCTATTATTATTATTATTATTCAACAACGGCACCGCCGCACACGATGCCGCGTAGCACCTAGGGCATCTTTCACCACATCTTATACAGATACATGTGCATCTGCAGGTGAATGAAATGCATATGAAACGCATGTGTGTTCAGTATACCTACATACATACAGACGTATGAATACATACGTATAAATACATTAATGTGCATGGTCAAATCCTCGGCCCTCGGCCATGCAAAACGAACATTGGATTGCCTCGCGGCGATTCCAAGCCCGTAGTCGGAGGGGGGCTAGTCTCCCTAGAAGGGGAATAGTCGGGTGGTGGGGGATAGTCTCCTAGACTTGAAAAACAACTTCCTGGACCGGAAGACAATTGCCCACAACAAAAACAAAACAAACTTCGTTTTGATGTCTAGGCTGTGTATGTAAACATTACTTACAGAACTCCGCAATGTAGTAGCTGATCTCGTAATTGTACTCGCACCAATCCAGCGTCGAAGTCGGCGGACCCCAGAAGCCCACCTTGTCGACATTGTTGGGTGGTGAAGGCGGCATAGTTGGTTGACAGATTTGAGCAGCTCTACTGCTGCTGCTGCCGTTGGTTATTTGTTGTTGTTGTTTTTGTTGTGGTTGAAGTCAAACTTCAGCAGCTGGTCGTGCGCTACTGAAGTAGAATGTCGAGGAGAATTGAATGTGTGTAGTAGAAGGTTGTCGCAGAAGTTGTAGCAGGTAGAGAAGCCAAACAACAGGCTGAGCAGAAGAGATCGTGCTGGTCGATATTATACAGAATCGTACGACCACGCCGAAGAACACTTATGCACACACACACACATATTCACGTCGTTGTTGTTGTTGCAGTTGCTGCTGTTGCTGTAATTGTTGTTATTGGTGTTGTTGTTGTTGTTGTCGTCGCCGCTACCATCGATTCGTGTCTCCCCGCGCACCACCGTTCTGACAGTGGCAGTGGTAAATTCCGCCGCGCGGAGCGAATCCTCAACGACGATGATCAACTGGCCACTCTCCCACCTACCTATTTACCTAAGAAGCTCGTCTTCTTCTTCTTCCACTTCTACTTTGGTACTTCTTATTTTTCTTCTTCGACCGCAATAACACAATGCTACTAATGAGTTGCCGGCTACGACAACAACAATGACGACACGGAGGCAAGAGCAGCATCACCCTGAACAGCAACAATGACAGCAACAATGACAACAGGTACAACAATTCCAAGCACACGTTTTCCGCTCGCCTCCCCCCGTTCCCCCGGAAGGTCTTCGTTGACCTCGGCGGCGTCGTCGTCGTCGTCGTCGGACACCACAGACCACTAATCACTCACTGCCGACTATAGCAAAACAGTTACTAATTGGGCATTTTGTTGTTTTTGTTCTTGTTGTTATTGCTTATGATGACCATTACACACAGCAACAACGGCTGCAAGCGGCACAAGCCAAATCACCAAGTATTCCAGTGCATGACGGAACGATGGAAGGAAGCCGCCCCTTCCCGATGAGCTCCCGCCTCCACTGTCTTCTTTCGTTGGCTTTGCTTCGCTCCGCTTCGCTCCGATTCTATTGCTCAACTGTATATTGCGGTCATGTGGCGGTTGTCGGCGCGGCTGTCGCTTGTTCCTTTTCCTTTTCCTCTTCCTCTTCCTCTTCGTCTTGTTCTTGTTCTTCTTGTCACAACTAGTTTGTGTTGTTGAAGTCGAGAGCGACAAAGACGTGCCCCTGCCTGCTATTTATTGGCTTGGATCTGGCCATTGGAGTATTGGTGATGGTGATGGTGGCGGTGGTGGTGGGGGAGATGCTGATGGTAGTCGTCGTGGTGATGGTGATTGATGATAGTAGCAACGCTGGTAGTGACAAAGTCGTCCATATAGTAGACGTCACACCATAACCACAGGTTTCCTCCTTTACCCACAACGCCTGCGTCACCACCCACCTCTGCTGCGGCTGCTGCTGCTGCTGCCGCCGCTGTAGCCGCTACCTTTACCACCACCACCACCTCCTCCTTTGTCCCGGACACCCGTCCGCACCCGTAGCAAGCAGCAACAACGGCTCCAGAAGCAACAACAACGGCTCCAGAAGCAACAACAACGACAGCTCCAGCAGCAGCAACAACAACAACTCCAGCAGCAACAACAACAATACTGCTACTACTACTACTATTACTACTGTTACTACTCCTACAACAACAGCAACAGCAGTAAATACTGAATGAAACGATGAGAATCGCGTCGCGCACCTCCACCACCACCTTTACCACTACCAGCCAGCGGTTTGTTCGTTGGTGGTTCGTGCGTTTGCCTGTCTATGTTTGTGTCTATTGTCCGGCTGTGGATCTGTTCTCTCCCACCACCCACTCAGCTGCTGCTGCTGCTGTTGGTCGCCTGTTTTCCTGTCCGTTTGCTTGCCTGCCTGTCTATTATTGGGTCTATGGGTCTCTCCAACCGTCGGTCCGTTTCGCTCGTTTCTCTTAACGCCGACGCGCCGACGGTGAGCGGCACGGGCCGTCTACGGCAGATCGCGTCCAATTGTCGCCGTTGCTGCCGCTGACGCCGCCGCTTTGTCTTGGCGAATGATGGGTCGGTCGATGATCGGCCCCTCCGTGTCGGCGGGCTCCCTATGCCCATCATCGCCCAGCTGTCCCGGCGACAACTCCTTCCTTCCTCTGGTTGTTTCTGCTGCTGTTCCTGCTGCTGCTACTGCAGCTGCTGCAGACTCGCTGTCGCTGTCGCTGCCGCTGCAGTAAACTACCACCACCACCACCACCACCTACGTGGAAAGGGCGCGCGCCTCTCGACCAAAACGGGAGGCGGCCGTATCATTGATGGGAAAGGATGCGTCACGGCAACGCCGACGACAACGATGACGACGACAACAACAACAACCCCTTTCCACCCCGACTACCGGACAGTGCGAACCACTACCACTACCACCTACGCCAGCTGACAGCAACAATGGCAACAATGGCAACAACAGCAACAACATTGACAATCATAGCACAATGACAATATCAGCAATAACGATGACAACCAACGATGGCAGCTGAATGGAAAACTAGCCACCGGCGCCGCAGCCGCCGCCGTTGATGTTGGTGTTGTCAAGCGCGCGCAAATTTGAATCTGATCGCGCGCGCGGATCAAGGGACTCCGCTTCTCCACTTCACCGCCTCATACCAATAGTGGCAGCACACCTCATACCCATAGTGGCAGACATCATTCTGCCGGGAGCCCCTCGGCGACCGGGGCGTCTGGGGTTAGACGAAGACTAAGGGTTTTGTTAGGGGTGATGAGGACTAGTGTTACGCGGGTCGATGCTTGCTGCCCGCATACCTATGTACAGCCATATCGCAAAACGAGGGGAAATGTCGCACCGTTTTCTCCGCGCCTAGGACCTGTATAACCTACTGAGCTGACAGATTCATATTCTGACTGATTGTGCGGAGAGACCCTAACATGATTTTGATTTAGTCTGCCACGGCTGCTTGCTGATAAAGCTTACTTTGACAAAACATATATTAATCATCTAACCTATACGAACCACAGAACGGAGCAATTGTGACCTGTGTCTGACAATACCTACCGAATGTATGAACGTGTTCTTGTTATCTACGGCGGCTAGCAATAGATTAGCATCGTCAGTACTATAGTCATTACGTTTAGTCTGCCTATATTTCGCTTTCATGACACGCCAGTAAAACATTCTTGACAAGAATAGACAATTCTCTTTTTACTTGTCAAGCCTAATACGAATACTAATTGCCTTGACTTGTACCAAGAGCATGATTGTTATGGGCCAGTTGACGTATTGCAGAAGGAATATTCGCCCTATTGTCGAACGCGACCTTTTGATGATGAACGCCTGAACGATGGCGGTTTCTGTACGTCAAACACTACGAACTAGACTGTTAGAATATTTGGCCTACATTTGGCCAATTATTCGCCCAATTTCTCACACGGAGCAGCAACAACAACGAATGTAAATTATCCATGGTTCTGGCAGGAATTTTGCAGCCGCTTTGGCGCTCCGCGCAGGGTATGTTTAAGTTACACTGTTCTAACTACAAACTATATACGTATTTAATGCACACGCACATATATATATATATATATATATATATATATATATAATACAATTTTATTTATTTAAGAAATCACTATAGCCCCATAGGATATCACTTTGAAAGGGTATGCGTAGTACCAAGATCAAATTTGCCTTTTGTTGTGTCAGAGTATTAAACTATCACCTCCTCATCTCCGCTCCGCACGGACGCGTTGGCAGTTTTCAAGCAAAACGCCGAACATAACGATAATTATCTGTAACCCTGTTGGTCTATCGGTATGTCTAACAAAATCTTTAAATTTACGTCAATATATATGCTTAGCGCGTGTAAATGTTTTGCCTAGAGTAAAAACAAGAATTTGTTAGGAATTGTATTCAATCGATCTTTGTTTTTGTAGAAATTGCAGCGCTGTTGCGTGAAGAAGTATTGAACGTTGCAGAGTTTTTAGCAACCGAAATAAATTATAACTTGAACATGCAAGCTCCGTCGATAATTGTAGATGTTCGATAAGCTTCCAGAGCTCATGCAACATACTATTTGTGAAGTCTAGAATGGGCCGGTACGAAATGGTTAATTTTGTTAGTGTAAGACAACTCGTATCGCAATTTTAAACGCGTTTGTGTTGTTGTTGTTGAAAACGACAATTTATGCTCGTTTTTCTACAACGTAGAGTCATGACAATATCTTCATTAGCTACACATACAAACAATGAATCATAAGCAAGAGTATGCTAATCCCGAGGTAGACCTACATATATTCCCGTGTACTACTCGCATATTTACATATATTCTCGTATACTACTCGCATACCTACATATATTTTTGTCTAGCGTCGCTAAGAGGCAGGTGAAGAACCTATGGTGTGTTTGGGACAGGTGGAACCTGTGGTGTGTTTTGCGGCAACTAAAGCCTACTGTGTCGCCGTATAGTTGCGAACCGCCCACGAAGCAGAGCCAGGAACAAGTCGTTTGTTTGGAGACACAAAACTAACGTGGCTTTGCGTTTATCCCTTTGACCTGTTAGCCAACTACTACCAACCACTACTAGCAGCGAGCGCGTAGCTCTATTATCAGTCGATCAATTGGTGTCTTTACAACATTCTCGTATGCGGCCCTACACGCGCGCCCGTCTCATCATCGAATGTTCTGAGGTGACTTTTGTCACGCCTGGCCGTGGCGTCGTCCTGCCCCGGCAGGGCTAGGAAAGGGAACGGCGTGCCATAGTTAGTCCCTTTCTCAATGATTACTAACGCCACTGCTCCTACCTAGAATACAGCTTTGAGTACGGGAGGACTAATAATAGTAAATACCACAGCAATTACTACTTCTGTAAGGGCAATTAGAAACCGACATACGAAAATGGTTATGAATACGTATACATATATATATATATATATATATTATATATATATATATATATATATATATATATATATATATATATATATATATATATATTTATTTATATATAAATCCGAGCAAAATGGCTTAGTGGCAAAGCCTTTGCCTTGCATTCGGAAGGACTGGGTTCGAAACCCAGACCGGCCACTCTTAAATTGGTTTGCATGGTTTTCAATTTAGACAAGAAAAATGCCGGAGTGGATTAAAAGTTCGCTATAACATGATAAAACCGTACACGGGCATTAGCCTTACGGAAACTCTAAAAAACAAATTGTGGCTTATTAACACCCAGGTTGGGAAAATTATAATCAAGTATATATATGCATATATATATATATATATATATATATATATATGCATATATATATATATATATATGCATATATATATATATATATGCATATATACGCAGCATGCTTCTAGAGGCGTGTGCGTGACACAGTTGTGGCTGTTGATGCTGACGGCTGTGTCGTTATTGATGTTGATGGTTTACTAATGTTCCGACTGCTGCTGTGCTGTTGCTGTTGTGGCTGTTGTCCGCACTGCTGATCGGTGACATTGTACGTTTTTATTGCTCATATCGTTGCTGATATCGTTGTTTGTTGTACGTGTTGATGGTGGTATCAATACTGCAGTAGTTGAGCATCGTCTTGGAACTGTCTCGCTCGGCGGGTCGGGTGCATTGCAGCATTGATCGTTTTGATGAGTAGGTGAGTTGAAAATATGGCTCACGGCTCATCACTCCAGCCGTCCCCTTAAGCAGGGGACGACGGGCGATAGTCTCTCTCTCTCTCTCTCTCTCGAATTAACAACAACCTACTGCTTAAAATGGAAGTAGGTAGAGCTGCCGGTGATGACGAAGATCAAGATCGTCTTCATGATGAGCCCCCGAATCATGATAATAGTGAGCGGCTGTGGCCGGTGTGGGCTGAGGAGGGGATGGTGGACCACAATGATGACGACTATGTGGAATGGTGGTTTCCTAGATAGATTGGTTGGCGTGACTACTGAGACTAGAAGAGGACAAGAATTGAGGTGGCGAGGACTAGAAGTCGAGACGAATCAAAACGAAGAGGAGGACGCAATCGGTTGATCTGTTTCTTTGTCGTCGGTTTGCTGCTGCGGGTTGGTACCGCTGTCACGAACGGGTCGGCTACACGAGTTAGGATAAGACACATCGTCATTCAGTCAGTATGTCTGTCTGCCTGCTTCACTCACTGGGTCTGATGGCTGGCTGGGTTGGTTCGACCGGTCTTTGGTTTTTGTTAACAGTGCTCTTCAATATATATATATATATATATATATATATCTTTGACCGAGCAAGGTGGCTTAGTGGCAAAGCCTTTGTCTTGCATTCGGGAGGACTGGGTTCGAGACCCAGACCGGCCACCAGTCTTAAATTGGTTTGCATGGTTTCCAATTTAGACAAGGTAAATGCCAGAGTGGAATAAACTTAGCCATGACATGAAAAATCCGTACACGGGCAATTGCCTTACGGGAAATCTTAAAAAAAAATATATATATATATATATATATATATATGTATATCTTTGACCCTCCCGCTTGCCTGCTTGTATATATATATATATATATATATATATCTTTGACCCTCCCGCTTGCCTGCTTGTATATATATATATATATATATATATATATATATCTTTGACCCTCCCGCTTGCCTGTTTGTGTATATATATATATATAGCTTTGACCCTCCCGCTTCCATGCTTTGTTCCTAACCGAGATGACCGAGAAGGCAGCAGGGGAACGGAGAAGGCATATAAAGACAACACAATCAGCCCCGAAGTCGAATCAAAGCCAAATCTCCGAAGACACGTGGCCAGAGTAACGCACAGCTCAGCTACAGTGTGTACAGCACCGAGGAGCATGTTGAGCGAGAGATGAGTCACAGCAGCGTAGGCACCTGAAGTAGTAGTCGTATTAGAAGTAGCACTTGCATTAATCAATAGCAAGAATTCAAAACAATATCAATCAATAGCGAGGAACGGCATCAACAGACTGTCGTTCGTCTGGCTTCGTTTGTGGCGGACTTTGCAGAGTTGCGAAGTTTTTAGGTTAGTATTGTGCCGCCATCAGCAACAACAACAACAACAACAACAACAGCAGCAGCTGCAATAACAACATCGAATCTCATTCAAACTATCCGTGCCGGCGGGTGAATGTGTGGTGGCACATTGTTCCACGTATAAACTCGCCAAATAAACAACAAAGAACAGCACACAAACAAACCGAACGTGTAATACTCAAGTACAGACGATTAGAACACGTATAATACATTTGTACTTCTACCAATAGTTGTAATAGTCGTAATAGCAACTACTAGTAATGTTTTCGGGCTGACCGACTCAGCCAAGATTTAACGTTCACGGAACTGTTTTTCACATTACTTCATAGACGGACGACCCCCATAAATACACATGTGCAACGGTGGAGCTTGAACCCGCGCATTTATGTGTCTCCTCCGGTTGCGAGGCGGAGACCTAATCCACTACGCCACCGGGTTCGACGTAATAGCAACTACTACTACTACTATTGGTAGTAGTACAAAAGTTTGAGTGTTCTATTTAATATATTTAATATATTCTATATTACCAGAACAATCATACGATACACGTGCTCGTTAGATTGCAAAGACGAGTATGATCGTCAACACATATGGTACAACAAAGGTAGCGGAAGTACGGTAGGTAGATAGGTTGGGTGAGAAAGAAAGAGGCAGATTAGTTGACGGTTTCGTAATAATAACTTCGATGTAATGCCAAAGTAATACCGAGCCTGGGGGGGAGTGGAGAGGAATCCGGGATTAATGGGTTTGTAAAAAAAAAATTAGTTGACGGTTGACGCTGAGCGACCGAGCGGCCTATTGACCGGCCAAACAAAACAACAATAACAACAATCATTCTAATACTCGCAATCATCGCCTCTTTTATCGCCCCTCAGTGTCTCAGTGGGAGGAGGATGGGAGGGGGGCGTATCCGGCAGTACCGTTGTCTTCATGAGACTTCAACTTCACTTCAAGAGTCCATAGTGAGTTCTCTTTTGTCCCTTGTCGGTGGCCGGCAGTACTGTAGTGATTGATGTTCTTGAAATCATACTACATACCAAGAGTCCTCAGTGTCATCAGTCGCTCTCTTTTGCTACCCCTTGTCGTTGAAGGGTGGGTGGGGGCAGGGGGGTGGGGGGTAGCCGTCAACATGACTGTTGACATCTTCTCTTGAGATCGAGTACTACAAAGTGCCAGTGTACCAAGTACCCGTAGCAGCAGTACTACTAGACCAGAAGAAGTCTGAGTAACAATAGCCGTGGCCCCAACTACGGTGGTTGCCGCAGCAGCAGCAGCGGCGGCATCAACAGCAGCAGCAGCAGCCGCAACAGCGGCAAGGGCAATAGGTGCGAAAGCGA
Organism: Dermanyssus gallinae; assembly: GCA_003439945.1. NCBI lineage: Eukaryota > Metazoa > Arthropoda > Arachnida > Mesostigmata > Dermanyssidae > Dermanyssus > Dermanyssus gallinae. Next base: position 47,266 of record QVRM01002187.1, on the reverse strand, counting down.
GGGCCCCGGGCGATCGCAGCGCCCCCACTGTTCGAAAAGGCGCTTACCGTCATCTGGGTTGTCGCGTGATTATTATTATTAGTAGTATTATTGTTGTCGTCATTGATCTTGTCGTTGTTGTTGTATTTTGTTGTTGTTATTATTATTGTTATTCGTCGTCATCGTCGTCGTCGTCGTTGTTGTTGTTAGGCCGTCGCCGCGTTGCCGCATTGTCGTCCTTACTCACAAGGTGAGTGCGTAGTGAGAAATGGTAGTTCTGCATACTCTACTACATAGATGATAGAATAATAGATGATGTGGTTGGTGGTGGTGGTGGTGGCCATGTCGTGTCCGACACCCAATTGGTCGGCGTCCGCCGATCGTGCAACAGATGTGAAGGTGAAGGTTTTCACCTTCATCACCCACCCCCCGGTCTCCTCAGAGCCACCTACTTCGTCGCGGTGTCGACTGAGTAGCATCGACAACGACACCGCTCTACTCCAGTGCAAAACCGAGATGAGCTTCGGGGAAGTAGCTTTGTCATCACCGTCAGGTGTGATGGGTAGTTCGTGTTGTTGTTGTTGTTGATGTTGGTGGTATTGTTGTTGGTGGTGGCAGTGGTGATGGTGCTGTGCTGCTAGTCACAGTAAACGTGAACGTGTGCAGTTGGTGGAAGTACCGGAGGTGGGGCAAATCACTACAGTACTGGAATTGGTGAAGGTCCTGGTACAGGTGCAGGTTCGTAAGGTAGAGGAGGTGCTCCTTGGCGTGGAGGCGGACGTCCTTAAGGTAGGAGGGGTCATGGACGCAGAGGTGGAGATCCGTAAGGCAGGGCTTTTTGACGTGACCGTGGACGTTGTAGAGATGATGCCAGGCAGTGGATGATAATAGATTGATAGAATGATACGGAATTATGACGGATGGATGATCCTTCAGAGTGCCGTCCTTCTGGCCGAGAGCTGGAGTTGAAGGGGTCGTCTTGATCTTCCGGCCGGGCACGGAGTTGGAGGTCGTGAAGCTCCTCGAGGTGCTGAAATTGATGCATCGGTGGCAGTCGTTCTTGCTAGCGTTTACGCCGACGAGAACGATGCATAACGATGCAGCACCATCCACCGTGTTAGACGTTGATGATTCGGCTTTGAAAACCAACAGTCAACATCCTCTCCAACGATTTGCATCCTAGAGAGCGTTGTGGGCGTCTCACGTGTTGCTGGGACACAGTGAGTGGCGCACGTGCTGTCGAGGCGGTGACGTATGGCGGATAGCGGCGAAGGACCGCGCCGGCACGCACTTGAGATCAATCGGTTGGTCAAGTACGTCGTCAATACTGCTTGGTTAATACGACAGTACTATCTCGTATTGTTGACGTTGTTTTTATGGTTTCTGTTGTTGTAATTGTTGTTGTCGTCGTTGTGGTTGCTGCTATTGTTGTGCTTGTTGATGGTGATGGTGCTGCCGATGTCAGTAACTTGTGTTGTTGTTGTTGTGGTTGTTTTTGTTGTTGTTAATGCTGTTGTTGATGTAAACATGCCGTCCGCGACCACCACCATAGTTATTATGAATCTCTTGTTCTTATGATTCTAGCTAGTAACAAGAACAACAACAACAACAATTTCAACTACTGCTACTTCGTCTACTGCTAGCATTTCTTTTACTTGGAGCAAGCAGTATGGGCAACCCATGTTCGCAATAGCTCGTTAACTTAATAATAGTGATTAACCAACTGCTCTCAGCTGTTCAGCCGTCAGAAGAAGCTACGTCATCTGGAGTCATTTGAGTTGCGGGGTTCCAACAAACAAAGGGCATGCCTTAATGTCCCGTGACGTCCAGTGTTGAGTGAGTCGTCGTCATCATCGTCGTTGTCATGGTTATTATTATTATTATTAATTATATTGTTGTCTTCTGTTGTTATTACTGACATTGTTGACGTCGACGGTCCTTACGAGGCCTGGGCAAACGGTCGATCGGCCTCGAAGCCGTAGTCACCGTAATAGTAGTAGTAGTAGTAGTAGTCAAACGCCGAGGGACCGTGTAGGAACGTAAAGGGCACAAGAGAAGACGAAGACGATTTAATCAACACTGCCATCATCGACTATTGTCTTGGTGTCGTTATTTTGTTTCGATTGTCAAGCTCCACCGGTCGGCGTTTTTGCAGCAGTGCGGGTTCCATTGGATACTCAAGTGATACGATTCGCCGACGAAGCATGAAGTCAGCTGTCGGTGGCGTGACTACAAATCTGCTGGTGTCCTCTAACCGCGCATCGTGGAAAAGTGAGCCAAAGCATCGAGAGCAAATAAGGAGCTGGAGAGAGAGAGATAGCGAGAGAGAGAGAGAGAGAGAGAGAGATCAGAGAGAGGAGCCGCCCACGTGCACGTGAACGAGATGGCTTAAGAAACGCAAAGCGCTAATGTGACATTTAGCAGGCGTTTCGTTAAGACAGCCTAAGATGCGTTCCTAGGAATGCATCTAGCTCTATTAATATATATATATATATATATATATATATATATATATTCATAGCCGTATTACGCATGTATACTAATCTGAGGAGACACACACATATATATATATATATATATATATACACATATACATGGCCATATAACGCAATTTATACATACCTTAGGAAACACACACAAATATATATATATATATATATATATATGATGAGACACGTGCCACTATACATATGTATGCCGACCAAAGACAGAGAGAGATATAGACAGAGCCTTTGCAAGCGGATGCTAAACACGAGTAATATTTAGAGACACTGTTATGATTCACTAGGTGATTCTCTACGCTTACAATCGCGGCTGATAGTGAAGGCCATGCGTTCTTTGTCAAGGCGCAATATCTAGGTTGCGCCCATGTAGCCCAAGCAGCTAGACATGTACATTGATTTGTGTGGTGTGTCCTTGACTGCTGGTGCAGCCGCCGTAGCGAATGCAGTTGTAGAGCTGCTAGGGCGCTTCAAGTCTATAGAAAGGTACGAGATACAATATAGGCCGTGCTTCAAGACGCTCGAGAAGTAGACAAAGACAATGCAGAATTTGAGAATTATGAAATTATATATATATATATATATATATATATATATATATATATATATATATATATATCTAGATTAATATTTCATAATTCACACATTCTGCATTGTATTTTTATATATATATTTGTTTATTTATTATATATGTATACTTTGTATATATATATATATATATATATATAACCAATTGGGTGGTCATCTTATCTCCATGATTACCAACCAGATGCGATACGTCAAGAATGTTTTTCCATCTAGGCAACATTACAGCTACGGTCGCTTGAATAGACGTAAGAGTGAACTCCGTCTACGGAGGATACGTGCTCTATTTAGTTTTATTATTAAAATTATGATTATGATATTTATTCATATAACTTTTTTATGCTAGCACTTTAGAGTAAAAAATGTCTCCGCGTGAACGTGTAATCACGGGTTCTCTAATCAAGGAATTTAGTTTTATTTATAATTTAGCATAGTTTTGTGTTCTTTTAGTTGAGTTTGCGTTTAGCATCGGTGAACAGTTCTTCTTGTCAAGCTCTTTCTTGTGTGGGTGTTTCCATAATCGTAGGTCGAGGTCCCTGCTGATAGCTAGCCATCTTCTTGGCTCATATAATTGCATATTTTACTTTTATTTTTATTTTTTTACCTTACATTCAATTGACACACGTCTCTATGTCATATATCCGTGCTTAGGATTTACAATCGTGAAGTGATCATAATACACATTTATTTCACAGCTCCATTTGTGTGGGCGTTTGGGGTATTTTTTACGATCTGACAATTACATTTTAGACGCTCGTCGTCGCAGGCTAAGTTACCTGTGTCACGATATCGTCTAAATGCATCTATTGTCATCGCGTTTCCGTTACTCGATTTATATAGGCTTTCTCCAGCAGAGGTATTGTTGCAGCAGCAGGGCAATGACAACGACGTCCAACAAATTCAACCAGGAAGGCCGGGGCTCGAACTTGCGATTGTTTAGCCAGCCATGGTGGCCACGGCGACTCCGTGAGTCACTATGACTCTCTTTCCGGCGTCGGTCCGCTGGCGTGCGAGTTCCGCGTGCTGCGGGGACCTTCACGCGCCCACTTGAAAGTCGGTCAGACGGTGTAAACTCCCAATAGTAACTTTCCCGAGGTCACTTTCGTTGGCATGGGAGGCAAGGCATACGATATCGATTGAGTGGCAACGAATTCATATTGTCATTTTGTCGTGGCCCATTCGAGGGCTGTTAAGGCTACTATTAGTATACGGGGGAAGTGTGCTGCACATGGAACCCGGGCCGGACGGTTAATGCCCCAGGCTTTAGCAACCTGGGAGTACCGTCTGGGACGCCTGCTGCCTTGGCTTAATAGGCACAATGAGAGCAAGTTAGCCACATGAACGCAGACCGCCTGTCGGGAGGTGGCCATCTGGCCCCGCTGCTGCCCTTCGCAGCGGTGGGGAACCCCTGCTCTGGAGTGGTCGAGCCTCCCTTCGGGGGGGGGTGGTGTATATTCTGGGGTGTAACGCGGAATCGCGAGGTGATCGCGTCTAATCGGTAGGGCGGAGTAGTGTGGTACCTCCATTCCAAACCTCGATGGGGGGGGGGAGGGTGGGGGATCCGCTGGCCTGTCTATTCGGGCTGGCGGGCACTCCCCCATTATGTCCGCGCGTAACCTTCGCGGGCGGCGGGAGTGTAAGTATCTCTCTCTTTTGCTATATATATATATATATGCAAGCTAAACCAAGGAGGGCAGGCATGCACGACCAGTATTAGTGGATGTATTACTGTCGATTCTCGTTCGCTAAGTGGGATTCTCTGGCGGGATTACGAAGTGCAACGGTGTGCAACACACGGCGAGCACAGTGATTTCATCGTACCAAGCTTTTCCCCTTATTGGCCGTTGAGCCATATTCTTACAGGTATGTAAGCAAAAATCGCTACGTTGTTTTAGTCGGACACAACTTTTCGCAAACGCGTTCTTTTTTCTGGCGCTTTTGCCGTCAACACCAAGTTAAGTGTTTTTGTTTCTTTCTGTTCGTCGTTCACTTGGCACAGTGGCGTGACAGTGGCGCTTTCCTTTGCCGAGGAGCCGCTTCTTTGCAAACGAGTCGCGCTGCTTTTCTGTCCACATTCATCTGTGTAGGAAAGTGAAAATCTTGCAGACGGAGAGAATTGATTTGAGAAACTGCGGATAGTTTGACTGGTGTCGTTGGTGTGCTGCCCACAACTGTGCTGATACCGATACCGGTAAACATTTTACGAGGAAAATTGTCCTTCGTGATGGCAGTGTATTTCGTTGCTTCGTGCTTAGGGCTTTTTCGTTCGCGTATCGTGTCGTGTTGATTTCACAGTGTTCAAGCTGCTTGAGACTGAAGATGTGTACATCTAATCGTTCACGTGACATTTACGGAGGAAACGCAATGATTGGTTAGTCGTTTGAACTCCTGGCTTGCTTCTATCCAAGCCTGAGAGAACCACTCCGCTATGTTTAACTATATTGTGTGTAAAATGCATAACTATATTGTGTTGTGCTCAAACTAAAAATGTTATTCTTATGTTTATGTATTTATAAGTAGCTCAGTGTTTGGATTTACAAGTGTAAGTATATCCGACACTTCCTTTAATTGATGATGGCCGAGATGATCTTTACGAAAGCCATCGTTAGTGCGATTTGGCACGTAGCGTTGCACTTAATTACGACGCAACGGTTGACAAATACAACGGAGTATACATTACAGGGTAATAACAGAAATCAGGGATCCGCAGCAGCAATCAATATAAGCAATAATAGAAATAGCATCAAGCATTCAAGCAATTTTAAAAGTTCAAATACATTTTATAAACGTGTTATAGTAGATTTCGTGGCGTTAGATACGCCATTTAGGTCTGAATCATCATTACATGGAATGTCAGCTATATATATATATATATATATATATATATATATATATATATATATATATATATATATATATATATATATATATATATATGAAATCGCATAGCAGCTATCTGAATAGTGATCAGCCGACTTTGCATAGTTTGTGTCTTCTTTTGTGGGACCGTCATCCCCGGACGGCAAATTTATTTAAATTCAATCCTCATTAGGCATAAAATTTCTATAATTAAACATTTCAAACAATTGTAACCATTCAGGGAATTTTTCAGAAAATGTTATCGCCCGTGTCTGCATATATATATATATATATATATATATATTGGACCAAAAGTGATCAAGCTATTAAAGCACAATTCGCTCTAATAAGCGCATAGGTGTTTATTAAGTGTTTTATTATATACTGTGTTTGAGAACTTATCAGCATTCGCAATCCTGCACTAAAAATCACTTAAGTTAAACATCGTGTTTTTTATTTAATTGTTTCACCAGTCAGACGTCATTATGATGTCATATTGCCGATGGCATACTTGCCCTCTTAATCTTGTAATAAAATTATAATCGTCTTAGTGTGTATACGTGTTATTTTCCCGATAGATTTGGCTTTTAGTATCAGAATAGCTTTGTATTTCCGTTCATTATTACTTGACTCCACCGTATAACTATTTATTTGCTTAATTAGTAGTAATTATTAAGTGTGTAGCAATTTGTTGGGTTGCCAACGGGCACAGCGGATACTACAAGAGGCGGCTACAAATTAGGTTGAAACATGTTTGTCTCTTTCGATACTAACCTAGCGCAAGCCTGCGAATCGAACGAATCCTTTATTTCAATTCAGATGTCACGCAGGTACCAATTGCAGTTATCGCAGAAGGTGTGTAGAAACATATTAAAGGCACATGTCTAGGAATGCCAGAAAATTGCTCAGAAACGTGTAGCTATACATGGCGTGTCAAAAGTCTGCTCAAAAAGAAATTTAGCGCTGGCATGATGTGGTTTAGCGTTCGGCCTGAGCAACGGGAGTTAATTAACTAATTACCAATTTTGTAAGTGGGATTTTATTTTCCCGCGATTTTGATTAGCAAGCAGAGTAGTAGAAGTATCGTAGTTTTACAGAGCCACTCAGTTACTCAGACTTTGGAAGTGTCCGATCGGCATCACGCTGAATGACACAGGTGGTCAATCCAATTTCGAACATTATGATGACGTCGGCTGACGCCATTCTTGGGCCAACGCAAATATACTGCTGTTTTTTAAATTACATTATATATATATATATATATATATATATATATATATATATATATATATATATATAACTATTATTAAAAAAATTAAAGACATATTAGAAAAATGAACAAAGACTATTTAAGGAGAGAGAGACACTCGCACGAGTAGTTGTCTGCCTTATAAGTAAGCACTATCCCCTGTGGAAACACGAGAACTGCTACAGCACTTTGAGGAGATTCTACTAGGGAGTTTTACTATTCCGAAGAGAAAAACAGGTGTAAGGGTCATTAGGACCAAAAACAAAGTGAGGCTAGAGAATGAGCGACACAAAATATGTCAGTCAAAGAGATAGTCTGGACGATCAAAGTAGCGCCAAATGGGATAGCCCATGGAAGATACTTCATGAAGATCGAACACCTAGGGGACGAATTAATACTTGCTCCATACTGGCTGGTCAAAATAAACGAGTGTTTACGGTCAGAGACTATTTCAATTGCTTGGAGAGAAACGTCACTGGTGTGATCTTTAATAGAAAGAATAGAGGAAATTAAACCGAGACAAAGGCGTGGAGGGGCATAACAATACCAAGCACTATGTTTCTAAGTTATGTCCGGGAATAGCAACAAGGTTGGGTGTATTTTTAGAGGGCAGAGGAGAAAATTCTAAGGAACAACTGCATTGGCAAAGGGAAAGTCGACAATTAACGGCAATCTGGCTGCTGCTAGAAGACATATGACACACGCTGCGCAAGCCCCGAAACCGAATATATTATACGAGGTTTTTTGGATTTTTTGGTAAGGCGCCGTTTAAACTAGCTTCTGGAAGCAGGACTGTGAAGAGGAAAATGTTTTTCCAGTGACCGGGACTGAGAGAGAAGGGAAATAACTGTGAAAAAAAGAATTAGGGTGGCCTAAAGTGACGAATTGAGTTCCCTACTATTTTTGGTTCTGTCTGGAGACCTGCCTTAATGGGTACTGGAGGACTGGCTAATATAATGGAAAAGTCTTATTGTACACAGATGATAGCGTTATTTTTGTGAAAACTATATATAGGGTTAAACAGGCAATGGTGTGTAGATTTATGAATACTGAACTGGGGGTTAATCATTAATTGTCAGAAGCCGTTGGCGGTTGAATTCCAAAGAGGTGCGCGATTAGGTCATGCGAATATACTAGAATTATAGGGAAAAAGGTTTGAGTTGTTGAAAAAGGTTACCCATTTGAGAATCATAATTACGATGACGGCGTTTGAGAAAAGTGACGAAGGTTGCTACTTAACGTTGGATGCGGCAGTGGCATTATTCTGACTCAAGGTGGAATAACCAATAGCAACCTATAGGATGCAGTTCATAGAGACAAAACTTGGGCCGATTGGGGACCTAGTACTGCTAGATTGCCAGGTTATTTCTCTTGAAAGAAGGTTCCTGTAAGTGTCAAATACTAGCGGAAACGGAATTTTTAGGGTTTTGAAGGAAAATCTCTTATTTACAGAGCAATTTCACGTGGATTTTGAGCAAAATGAAAGCGTTTTGCGGATGGCGGAATATTAGCACGACAAAGGTGTAATCCGTTGCTGTAGCTATCTTGTTAGGTTGTTGATAAAGCATTTATATATATATATATATATATATATTTTGGGTCTACAAAAAAGTTTTTCGGTTTTTTAATGATTCTCTACGGACAAAACCGAAAAAGCTTTTTGTAGCCCTATATATATATATATATTCTGTACATGTTTCTTAAGTTATAATACAAAGGCTCATAGAGACGATCACGACGTCGACAACAACAACTACAGCAACAACAACAATGACATCTTAATGTTGTTAGAGAACTCTACGACTACTAACAACAACTATCCTCATCATCATCATCATCATCACCGCCAGTATGTGGCTGGTGTCATCATCGGATACGCTAATGATAGTTCCGTACGTTCCATTCAGCTTCCGCACAGAGTCGCCACACGATGGTGAGCTACATACATAAAGCACGGCGCATTTTCTCTCCTTGTGCTCCGTCTTTTTCGCCTTCCGACTTCCACTGCCCTTTTGTTCCACGCCAGTCGCCATTCATGAGCGGCGCTACACCTGTTTCCATCAGCTGCGGTTGCTGCCGCTACCACCGCCGCCCCCGTCGCTAGGCTGTAGACGAACTATTGCAACCATTACATCATACCAATCTTCATTATCGCTGCTGCTGCTGATCTGTCTGCCTTTTGCATTGTTGTTGGTGTTGTTGTTGTTAATGTTGTTGTTGTTATTGATGTTGTTGTTGATGGTGCTGTTGTTGTTGTTGGTGTTGTTGTTGTTGTTGTTGTTTTTGTTGTTGGTGGAGTTGTTGTTGTAGTTGGTGGAGTTGTTGGTGCTGTTGTTGTTGTTGTTGTTGTTCTTGTTGCTGTTGTTGTTGTTGTTGTTGCTGTTGTTGTTGTTGCTGTTGTAGTTGGTGGTGTTGTTGTAGTTGGTGGTGGTGTTGTTGTTGGTGTTGTTGGTGGAATTGTTGTTGTAGTTGGTGGAGTTGTTGTTGTTGTTATTGCTGTTGTTGTTGTCGTTGTTGTCTCCTCCACTCGGTTCCAACTCGTTCAGCTTGCATCACGTTTGATTCGTTTGTTGAGAATTTTGTTCCGCATTTAACTTTAGCCCGTCATGTGTCTCTCCCTGGCACATTGTGCTGCTTGCCTGTGTGTGTGAGTGTGTGTGTGAGTGCGCCACTCTCAGAAGTCAGTGGTATTACGCGAGCTAAGTGCGCGTGCATTGTGCCGCGCCACGTAGCGAAAATGACCGTCAGGGCATCATGCAGTGGTCATGCCTGAACGATGATGGGTAGGCGGCCATATTTGTAATCAGGGTAGAATTCTTTCACTGGTTGTTGCTGTTGTTGTTGTCGTCGTCGTCAACGTTGTTGTTGTTGTTGTTGTTGTTGCTGTTGTTGCTGCTGCTGTTGTTGTGTTGGTGGTGTTTTTCTGATTGAGCAGCAATTTGTACGATTTGCAGTTTGGTCGCAGTTTGCACTTGTCTGCCGCAGTGGGTAGTCAGTGCTGCTTTTGATAGTCACTCGTTTGGGGTCCCACTAGGAAGAGAAGGCGTCCACCATTCAAGTATGTATGCACTCTCTCTCACTCTCTCTCTCTCTCTCTCTCTCTCACACACACGGCATGAATGGGTATAAATATACGCACGCCTGCATGATATGGTGACATGAACGGGCTTACTCCTTTCACAGTGTGTTAGGGGCCAGGTTACCTTGCCGAAGTCAGGATCCTCTCAACCATATGTCTGAGACGACAGAATGCTCTCCTAAAAGCATTTTACTGCCGTTAGCGATACGGTCCGATCTGGGGGCCCGCTGAGGTTGTAGGCGCGCTGCAACCTCCTTGGCCTCCGTCCCGGTGACGGATGAGGGGGGAACCTACGGAGGCTTTAGTGGCCACGGCTGGAACCACTGGTCGCGGGGTAGCTTGTACGGAAAAAGAGTGGAAATTGCTTTCCTTGCAAGCTTGAGTACCATATCGCCTCACTTATCAGTGAAGCCAAGCTAATCTTTACCAGTATTCGTATTTTCATATATATATATATATATATATATATATATAGATAGCGGAAATGAAAAGTGGACACGTCTGTGAGCGTTATAATTGAAGCTACGACAACCATGCAACCATTCAAGGTTGTAACAGAACGTCCGAGGGGTGTTCGCAGTTCGCGTATTTCCGATACACCTGTTCGTGTGAGAGCAATTAAAGCGAATTTGACTTGTAGTATAGATGGATATGCCCAGAACGTGGCACTGTGTTTAGTGGCAGAAGGTGATTGTATTGTCCGCTCTTACCTTCGAATTGGGGCAGTTTATCATCCGCACTATTTCGAACGAACAGCTGTAAACAAATGCTATAAGAGCCCTTCGTGAAGGACGAAAGTCAATATCAGATCTGCCTAGTCCAGGTCAACTAAACACCGTGTGATTGACACAGAATCCATTGCTGCCGCTGCTGCTGTTGATAAATTGGTTAGAGAAAATCCAAGAATTACGGCTCGGTGAAGTCTATACAGCAGTGAGTCTGAGCACGGTGTAACGGTGCGACCATTAATCAATCATTCATCAACATCTGCAGTTTGCCTTTACATGAGAGGTTTTTTGCTAGGCTGGTTAGTCTCGCCTCCATTGTGTTCAACCCTTTACAATCGACTAATCGACATATGCGTAGATAGGATGTTTGGCAAAGCGTCCCATTCACCTGTCCCGGGTTTGGCGGTGAGCGCTGAGCGAGACAGCACCAGTTAACGTGGAAGGGCCTATTTGGCCTAGACGCGAGACGCTCTTAACGGTTTCGATTTCTTTTGTTCGCATTATTGCACTGCCACACTCAGGTCAAGTGCAACTACTTAAAGCCCACAAGCAGCGCAAGTGTATGCATGATTAGCAGGCCACGTGTGCGTTGAGTGTGGAAAAATAGCAATCGTCTCTATAGCTGTTTTTTACAGGCTTTGTATTTGATATCCAGCCACTTCTCGGCGACTAGAGGCGGGCCAACTGGCGTCCTCACTGCTGCAGCGTATCAGGCGCTTTGTTTTTGCTGTTTTTTCTGTGTTCCGTTCAGTGTCTCTATCTATGTACTGAGTGGCACTCGGCACTCCTGCTTGCGGCAAGGGGCAACATAGGTTTAACCCGGTATGCATGCCTATTATGACCAACCCCTGGAGGTAGATTACTAGAAGGTGTTGCAATTGGTCAGCTGGAGGTGTTGACTTTGCATGCCATTTTGCACAAATGTGACTGTCGTCGAGACGGTATAATTCGTGTGCTCGGTGGCCGTGTTGAGTGAAGTACTAGCTACGTTTTTGTTTTTCCTAATCAACTTTACAGAGGTGAGTTTTTTTTGTTTTCAGGCGTTATAAAACGTTCGAAATATAGCTGCCTAGAATGTGTAGCTTTGCTCTTGTATGTCGTGTATCTGTAGCGGCTCTGAGTTGTTTTAGTCGTTTTGTAAGTGTACGAATTGTGCGTAGCACTCTCGTAATAGCGCTTGTTTGTGCAAACACAAACATTATAAATACGGATGTCCTGCAGTTTAATATAAAAATGCACATTTTTTTGCTTAAAAGTGCATTCATATTTCCAATAGTAATAAGATTTGAATGATTTTGCACGTTTGTCGACGCCGTGCCTTGTGCATAACAAACCGCAATATTCACAAACACGTATTTTGCATGATTCATGATAATCTTGACGCTAACTAGCATGCAACATGATTAAATCCGTGCACAGCATATTTAGCCACAAATCTGGTGAATAAGTGAGTTTACATTGAATCCACTAGATTCGTTTGAATTGACAATTTAAAGCTACCGACTTTTAATGAAATAATGTATTGCTTGTTTGATTGAAGTCTTGTAGTGCACTCCGAATTTTTTTGTCTCTTGCGTGAGCTTTATCTTATAAAACCTCTAAAATTGTTTTGGTAGATTTCGTTCTGACGAAATTCCCGTTCCGTGCTGCCGCCATACATTTGTTATCGGGTTAGGTTTTTATTTGCGCTAATATTTCCTTTACTCATAATTCCTGGTCTGGCGCAACATCTGTGTCGCTCAATCCTCCGTCATGAACTTTTATTTTACATACACGCACACATGTATATATATATATATATATATATATATATATATATATATATATATATATATATATATATATATATATACAGGTGTACGTAGAATGATTGTACTATAAGCATTGCGTGGTGGGTTGAAATATTTCATACATCATAGTGATACATGCAAAAATGATGAAAATGTGGTTTATTATCTGTATACGTTAAGCAAGTATCGAGAAATTCATATTTATAGCGTTAATAAATATGCCGTTTGAACTATTTACGACATGCATCAGTTAAAGACTTATTTTATCTGTTTTGTGCATCTTGCAGAAGCAATAAATTATTCTGTCAAGCTGCATTTCTGACATTTACTTATATTTAAGCTAGAGTCGAATATATCGTAAGGTGGTACCTTGTACCTCTTGTCACCCAAAACTCCATAAAACGTTCAGTAGAACTTTTTTAAAAAGTGCTTCTGAAGACCTTCCAGCAAGATTAGATTATTCTTGTGTATGTCTCTTAAACTCGTATATATATATATATATATATATACATGTGATAGGGCCTCGTAACACGTTCATGGGGGGCTATTTACTACTTTTAAACATTGTAGTCCAACGTTAGCATATAAATGTATGAATATATTTTTTTTTTACAAAATACGTATATTCTTCTATCTAATACCTAAATTCTCGGAGCAAAAATAATATATATGCACATATATTTTATATAGCACATATAGTATATATGCACATATATTTTGCATATAAATATATATTTCAGACAAGAGCGATAGTCTTTTCCGTAACATATTCTCAATTGTTAAAATGTTTTGAGATGTATTATTTTTTTAAATTGTAAGCTTAGATATGAATAATTGAATTTAAATATTTTTGCCGTCTGGGCAGGACAGTTCCATAAAAAAAATATATATATATACAAGTAAAGGAGGTCCAGATCACTAACAACCTGATCTCTCCAGTCTAGGAGACGTGGGCGATAAGTTAGCAATTTCCATAGCCAAGGTTGTCGACCTTCTACACATCGACCAGTGTCCTACTCATTTATCACTGATTAAATTCGACGCTAAATGTTTGCGTTAATTAAAAAAATATCGCTTAATCCACCCATCGCATGTAAATCTGTTTTTCAAAGAATCGCGTCCAATGTGAGCACTTGAGACGACACGGGGCCGCTGACGTTCGGTTTTGATTTTCAACAACTTGATTTCTCGGTCAAAGCAGAACCAGAAGCTACTGCACACACGCCGCGATCCTTTCTCACTTCCCGAATCACCTCAACATTACTTCTAAAGCTTGACTTCTCAAATGCTTTTATTACTGTTCGGATGTGCCCAAGACGATTAAGAGACATTCGCAACTAACAAGTTTTACAATCTAAAGTAAACATCTATGACTCCGTCTCGTCTGGTCGGGCTAGTCCAAATTTTCAATTCCAAAATTGGCATTCAACAGGGAAAATTTAGGCCGACTCAGAGGATTCTCGATTTCGGGGAAATAGCGGCCTTACTCTAAACACATCAACGTGCGATTTTTACAAAAAATGCCTACATGATTCTATGACCGAAATTCTTTGCCTCCCTGGTTTGGGCGGTTAACATTTGGTTTTAAAAATGGAGGCGTTAGCGTGCGTAGGATCGAATCTTACTTAGGTAGAACTTAGGTAGTCGTTTTGTTTCTTTCACTGGTAAACCAGGTCGGGCAGCGCCCTGCTGAAGAAAGCCCAAATATATCCAGTAGAGCATTGTAAAGGTAGTTAAAAATGTCAAGGGGAAATGATCGCATATAGCACCTACTCCTGTCAGCCAATACTCCAAACAAGCAAGATGAGATTAGGAAACGTACAACGACTGATCCCCAAGAGCTCAACTACATTGTTACCGCGTACGTATGTATCGTAGTTCCTGAGCTTCTGGCGCCATTAACAGCACCACCACAGACTGGTAACGTCACATCCTTCTTCTTTCTCTTTCTCTCTTTTTCCCCTCTTTATTGGTCTATCTCGCGAGCTGATAATATCCAATTGTCATCTCGAACACTCATAATCTGCTTGCACACCACGCAATCGCGAACAACTCAATTGGGATGTGGGCTCATTGTTATTGTGCTGCCGTTTTTAATTTGGCACTTCTATGAGAGTCACAATCGAACCGATCGAATAATCGACGCACGCATGCCGTAAATAACCGTTATTTTAAATAGAAACGTATATACATGTATATGTTTCTTAAGGCGATATTCTCATGTGTATATTTACTGGAGAACGCATTATAACAAAGTGTCCTTGACTTTTGTTCGTTGACGTAACTATTCCCAATAGGAATCGACGTTGCTGTTGCAAAACGCCTGCGGTTGTGACATACATATAGTGAACATGACGGGGGGGGGGGGGAGCTTACTATGACCATTGACAAAAGTACCATTTAAAAACAAAACAACCTTGGCTTTTGTCCATGGGTACAATACTTCTTTTGTGTGTTTCTGAACAAGGGAAATAGCAAAAAAGATGTACGCGGGTTATATCCGGCTTTTGAAACGTAAACTCTTTTTT
Organism: Dermanyssus gallinae; assembly: GCA_003439945.1. Taxonomy (NCBI): domain Eukaryota; kingdom Metazoa; phylum Arthropoda; class Arachnida; order Mesostigmata; family Dermanyssidae; genus Dermanyssus; species Dermanyssus gallinae. Next base: position 31,968 of record QVRM01002187.1, on the reverse strand, counting down.
CTTATTGGTTTATTTGCTTGGTAAATATATATATATATATATATATATATATATATATATATATATATATATATGCTGAGTCGAAAATACGACTTTTCATTAGATATTTTAATTTTGGGCAAAACATTGTCTCTGTATGGTGCTAAATTGGGCGGACAACGGTGATAGCTCAAATCAGTTATATTTCCCCAAAATACTGCTTTATATATATATATATATATATATATATATATATATATATATGTATATATATGTGTGCGCAGATTACGCTACCCGGGCCACAATTTGTTGAAGCGTTTCCCGAATGCGCGTACATACATAGCGCTAACGAATGACTCGGCTGTTATATATGCGCCCACAATATGTGCACAATCTTTGCATGCGCTACTGTTGTCTAGCTGAGTCATATTTTGCGAACATACATATGCCGATTCACGATCGAATCTGCATATTCAGTCGATAATGGCGAGATGTCGCTGATTTTGAGAGTGGCAGGTCTGGTTTCGGCCGACAGTGGCACATCTCGACGCGTCTGCGTTTCGTTGTCCTCAACGATCAAGACGTGGCATATATTTCGCGTCACAACCGCTAGCTGTTGGCTAGCTCTTCGCGAGTGTGTGAATTGAACTGGCGCAGGCCGGCTTGCAGAGAAACTGTTCACTTGGCGCGCTCACTTTTTCCTCCGACGACGACGGCGAACGCCAAAACGCCACGACAGCGTTTTCCTCTACTGCCGCGCAGGTAGAGGAAAACATTATCGCCTTGTGCAAGGAAAAGGGGTTCGATTCGGTGAACGGTGCGCTGGGGTTCGCGTATGTCGTGAACGCAGCCGCGAAGGCTGCCTAGCTATGCTAGCCCGTGACAGCCATAGATAGGACGTATCGACTCGAAGTTTGGACTTGGCTGGGGAACATTTGGCCTGACGAGGCGAGGTGCCGCACAAAGGGCTTTACATCTGTACATGTGTGTTTACTATGCATATATTGTACGTAAATGTGTTAGCACAACATATGCCATGAATTTTTGGTTTGTCATGAGTACGCAAACGAGATTACTAACTAGACAATTATTAGCACTCAGTTGATGGCGATTTTAGTGAGTGTGCCTGGTTGAATTTTTGTTTACGGCTTTTAGTGTTTCACAAATATTTTTCAAATATAAACGAGTCAATAGATATAGGAAAATTTGAAGCGCGCGTATTTATGCATATACGAGGGCGGATCGGCAAGTTCTAGTACTTCGTTTTTTAAAAATTGAAGCGACACTACCATTGTCTTCCGGTTTGTTTTGCTTAGAAGCATTAGTTATCAGCTACACACAGTCCAATTTTGCGCCGATTGGTGGCCATTTTTATTGTTTGAGCTTGGTTTAAAGAAGTGAATAAAACAAGGTTAGGCGAGTTTTAAGTAGCCGAAAGTAGAGAAGCAACGAATCTACATTAAGTTCTGCGTTAAAAAATAAATATATGTTGTAAAGTGGTGAAAATGTTACGATCTGCTTATGGTGATAAATATTGTCCCGAAACACTGTGTATATCGTCTATTTCGCGACGGACGTCAAGAGACCGAAGAGGACCCCCGTTCGGGAAGACTTTTGACGGCAATAACAGAAGAAAACGTTGAAAAAGATAGCTGAATAATTGGGTATTCTTATGGGTTAGTTGTAACAGTCAGACGACAGCAAAATTCTTTCCAAAAATGTTGAATTTCCAGCAAATTAACGTTCGTCGGGAAATTAGACAGAAGACGAGTTGAGGTTATCGTTACGACATCGAGACCAAAGCCCAATCGTTCCAGTGGCGCTTTCAAGGAAAAAGTCGATTGAAAAAATTCGAAGAGGGCAGATCCAACACCAAAGTTATTTTTTCGCCGAGCCTGGGTCTGTGTGACTAGTTCGTGTTCCCGCGGGTAGAAAATTCATGGGACAACTTTTTAAGACTATAGAGGAGATACATAGTTCTCCCATATCCAGTTCGTAAGCACAACTCAACTGGACTTCGAAAGACGCGTAATTTCTGTTCGGAAAATAGGAAGAAAGATAGCACAAGTGGATTGCAGCGAGCGTGAGCTATTTTGAAGTAATCAAAAACACTTTCGGAGATTAAATAAATACATTTGTTGTATAAATATTTATCAGGACTTTTTCATCGCTTCGTCATAAAATATATACATGCATGTATAAGCACAAGCTGTAGATATTTTAATAGTCGGCATGTGATCTGCGAATCTGCTGACTAGTGACTATTGATATCGTCTAAGCAGCGAACTTAATTCACCTGAGGACCTTCTCTTGCTCTTTATATATTGATCTCCCCATATATATATATATATATATATATATATATATATATATATATATATATATATATATATACGATATATATATATATATATATACATGCGGTTACGTCTAATAGATGACGTTAGGAAGATGGCCTCGGGACCTTTGGCACTGTTTATATGGGATACAACGTTTTTCTATGCCTTTTTGGCATACAAAAACTCTGTATCTCATAACATGGGTGCTATTTTTGCAATCTCCCGTCTATATTCTTTAATCAGTTCAATCGATGGTTGCGGGCTCACCGGCAAACACCTTGTTCTTCCCAAAAAACAATCCCACAGTAAAAGCCAAAGGGCGTCAGGCTGCTTAACGAGGTGGCAACGGAACGTCTGCCTTCCAAAAAGATCACGTGCCTGCCCACAAAACGTTTTTTCCACCAAACACATTTTTCTAATACAGCTCAAGTATCTCCACACTATATCATTTGACCAATACCGCATCCTATATATATATTATATATTTATTATGTATATTATATATATATATATATATATATATATATTATATATATATATATATATATATACGTGTGGGTGTCTGTGTGCGTGCACATATATTAGGCGCGAGAGGGAAGAGGAGAGATTGTGTCATTGCGTCTATTGCCAACAAGTGTCCTCCGCGGTGTAGCGTGCGTTTCTCGTTGCTCTCAAAGACGCGATCATCAAGTGGCCTAACCGACCGAGAGTGGTCGTCCGTTCGCTGTTAGTGGACAACCGCAGAATCACTGCGGTATGTCCCTCCCCCCCCTCAGCTTTTTCTCTCTCTCTATATATATATATATATATATGTATATCTTTCGCTGCTGGTGTTGCTGCCGCAGCTACTGCTGTTTTGACCTGCCGGCTCCTAGGCTTTCGTATCTCGTTGTTAAGCTATACTAGCCGCTGCCTTCTCCTTCTCCTCCACTTCTGGCCCAAAAAACATCTCTTCCTACCGTGCCGTTCCCTCTTGGCCGCGCGAGTAGGGTTTCCGTCAATACGGCAATCAGCGCAAATGCTTAATTGATCCTCTCACGCCATTAGTGCTCTCTGTCCAGCCGGGTCACGACCATTGGAGTCGGTGGTGATGTTATTAATGGTGGGGCTGCTGCCGCTGCTGCTTCCGAAGCTAATGTACTCGCGCGGCTGCAAGGCGATATCGATCTTCCTCGATAAACGTCAGGCTTGAATTGCACGCAATGTCATCTGCTGTTTATTCACCGGCATTTCCCGCCGATAGGTTTTGCCTAGTGGTGGAGAATCTCATCACTCATTGAATGATGGATTGATTGATTGATTGACTGATGGATCGATCGGTCGATGGATTAATTCGTTAATTGATTTACCCACGAATTAAGTAAACATCAACCGCTTTCCGCTATTTGTTTACCACCGGCCACACTCGTGATTGTGCCCACATCTCGCACCCACACACACTCATACAAATAGAGACACCTACGACTAATACATCATAAGTGCCAGCCTAACATGTGTGCGTCAATCAATTCTGTGTCTTGCGTTTCATGGTGTGAATTCGTCGTTGATGCATGGCCAATGGCCAATGGCAACGCGACGGGCGCGACAACGCGACGCTTCGGTGGACGCGTCCTGCGGCAGGCATGGCCCTGCGTTCGGAGGCATGCTGACGGCGACCCCCCTTGTCCGACAGTGGTGGCCGGCTACCGCCCATCGGGTCCTGCTGGCCGTGACGAACGCGGCTAGCCGTCGTCGAGACGTCCCGCGGACGTTTCTCGCAAGCTCAGCAGCCCGTGCCCGGCGCTGCGAGAGCCCTACTACGAAAAACGCTGCCGCTGCTGCTGCTGCCGCCGCCGTTTCCACTACCTCCGCCGCCGCTGCTTCGACGGCCGCCGCCGCCGCAGCAGCGACCGTCGCCGCTGCTACACCTACGGTAACCGTGCCGGTAGGTGGCGCTGCGGCTGCTGCTGCTACTACTTCTCCTCATACTACTACTACGACAACTACTACTACTACTGTTGCCGCTCCAGCGGATGCGCTCGGCGCCCCCGCCGACGCCACCGGTTCGGCCGCCTGCGCCAGTTCGAGTGCGGGCATCGTCGTCATCGGTGACGAGGTGCTGCGCGGCGACGTACGGGACGCTAACGCCTACTTTCTCGTGCGCAACCTCCGGCGGTACGGAGTCGTCGTGCGGCGGATCGCGTTCGTCGGCGACGAGCCCGCCGAGATCGGCACCGTGGTCAAGGAGTTCGCGAGCAAGTTCAACTTTGTGCTGACGTGCGGCGGTGTCGGCCCGACTCATGACGACATCACGTACGAGGCGATCGCGGACGCATTCGGCCAGCCCGTCGCTCTTCGTCAGGACCTGTGGGACATGTTCAAGCACTACTTCGGCAAGGATCTCGGCGACGACAGCCCGCTGACGAAGTTCGCCCGGATACCGGAACGCGCCGAGTCGGTGGTCGCGCAGGTCGTTCACAGTGCGCGCACGTTCAACGTGTGCTTCGTCAAACTGGACAACGTCATCATCTTGCCCGGCGTGCCGTTGGCCACCGAGAAGCTCTTTCCCGAGATCGTAAAACAGCTCGGCCTCGAGGAGATGCCCGAGATCAGCCGCGAGCTGTTTCTCGAGTTGGATGAGGCCAGCATAACGGAGTGTCTTAACGAGACGGTGCTCAAGTTCAGGGAGGTGAAGTTCGGCTCGTATCCGCAGCTGTACGGCAACTACTACAAGACGCGGCTGCGAATGGAGTCCGGCCGAATGGAGCTGCTCGACGAGGCCGAGGCGTTTCTGCGCTCGAAGCTGCCGCCCGGCTGCATCATCGACAGTGCCGTGCAGAAGCCGCTCGAGGGCGCCCACAAGCGTGTCGAGCGTCTCGCGTCCGAGTGCGCGTTCGTGCGCGAGGCGTACGATATCGTCTGGGAGACGCTTCGACGCTACAAGCCCGACGAGATCTGCGTCGGCTACTCGGGCGGAAAGGACTGCACCGTCGTCGCGTATCTCTACTACGCCGCGCTGCAAGAGTACGCGAGGGAGACGGGCACCACCAGCCCGGTACAGAACTGGCTGTACATTCGTTCGGAGAACGCTCGTCCGGAAGTCGACAAATTCGTGGAGGAGTCCGTTCAGCTGTACGGCGCCTCGGTGATGACCGTGACGCCGCCGTACAAGGACGCCTCGCGAAGAGCCATCGATTCGGGCCTGCGGATCTTCCTGCTGGGCAACCGTGCCATCGACCCGAAAGGCGAGACGCTCGCCCACTTCAAGGAGACGGATCCCGACTGGCCGCGGGCGATGCGCGTCTTTCCGATTCTCAAGTGGGAGTACAGCCAAGTGTGGCGGTTCATCCGAGAGCTGTACATTCCCTACTGCCCACTGTACGACCAGGGATTTTCGTCGCTCGGCGAGAAAAGCACGCCCAACCCCAAGCTGACCTATGTCGACGACCGGGGAGTGGTGCGCTTTCGGCCAGCCTACGTACTCGACGACGGCAGTACGGAACGTTTTGGCCGGACCTAGCTGGCGTCCCGAGCTACTACAACATATTTGCAGATTGCGTTCTCGACTGCGCATAGACACAATGTGGTGCATGTCGAAACACGCGTGCTATTTTCTAAACTCCTAATAGTGGTGTATATTTTGCATGAACATGCATTCATATTATGTGTGTATATAAAAGCTATGTGAGCAGTGGCGCATCGTTGGACTATTTATATGAGATTATAACGGCAATAAATTAACGGTAAATGCCACTAGAGTCATACATACCGTGCTCCGCTATATACTTCGCGCTGTCGATTTTGTGCGAGCTTTATTTAACAGCCGTACACTCAGATTAAGATGATGATGTTGATGAAAATGTATGTACATACACCTTAGACACTATGCATTGTCAGACACAAATAAAATAGTGCGAGTAAGCCGTTGGTTCTATTCTATTTATATAATAGTTGCGTACAAAGCGGGGTGAAACTCAACGGGGCAGGGGCCCTAGTCATTGTCGAAGGCACACGACTTGTACCGGAGGCGCACACAATATATTTAGATTATAAATCGTGTATGCAGAAGCGGATTGAACACACTGCGTATGTGGGTGACAAGTTTAGCATAGCATTTTATTTTGCTAACAACAATAACTCAAACAACAGCAACAGTAACACTTAGGCACGTGAACAGGTCGCCATAGCTAGCCCTCGACTTTTATTCACAAATCCTCCATCACAAACGCAAGAGCTGTTACGTTCAGATTAAATGTAACACATCATACATATTCACCTATTTACACTGAGTTACATACTGACAGTTACACACCGATTGGTCCAGTCGCGACACACGCAAGACTGGTGCTTCTGGTAAGCTACTGGTAGACAGAAGTTGTCGCCAGGACAACGTGACCTGAACCGCGCTGCTATAATCTCCTATAATTGCTCACAGACGAGAATCCGAACAGCGCCCCGACGACGAAATCTGTGCGAAACGAGAAATTAACTTTGAACTCGTCATATCTCTTGCGTGTACGTGTACATATTTAATAGTGGAATTTCGTCCATATGAACGTACATACGTGCGCTGCCTACAACACCCCACAGTGGCCACATCAAGAGTCGTATAATATTTTGCTGCGAGATGTATCTAAAATCCTCTGACTGGTCGACATGCAATAAACCTTCTTTGCACGTAGCCATGTTCGTTGGATGTTATTACTGCTAGCATTGTAGGCAGGCAGCGGTTGCCTCTCATTTGTTCCGTCCGTTTTTTCCCGGTAGATGTTGTAGCGATGATGGCGACGCATATTTCGGAACCGCGTAAATTTCCCGGAGGCTCGGGGCCCTCGGATCCCAACCTTCGCTGCAGACCCCGATCAGGCCATGGGTAGCTTCGGGAGACAGACAGGTAGATGAGGTAAGCAGGCTCGGCGTCTTTTGTCGTTCTGCGCCGGTCCTAGCCATGGTAGTGTACTTGGTGGGGTGCCAGGAGTGGCGCTGGAGCGACCGGCGCCGCCAAGACCCGGGCGGGCGCTCGTGCAACATAGGTCGTCGGCGCATTGTAGAGAGCCCCACCTGTGGCGCTTGCCGATGTACCTGGCTCGTTGGTCGAGATCGACGCACGGAAACCTGCCGCGTCGGCAATGTAGTTCACCTGAAGCAGTACACAGAAGAAACAATTTTGGCATTTGGATCATCGGCAAGCGGCCTACGTGCAGATTTTCCGTTCCTACCGGTATGTACAGTTTTTGCCATAACTATGAACAAGGAGAATGTGATTGCTGAGTGGAATATCGTAGTCCGTATATAACTATATATATATATATATATAAAGTCCAGTAATGTCAGGCCGCACAAAAGAGATTGTCACGGAACATCTGCGTTCTGGGAAATCGCCTAGCAAAATGTTTTCAATTAAATAATGTTTTTATAGTACAGCTTAATGAGCTCCACTCTCTGAAAGAAATCCGTAGTGAAATGGTTTCTTGAACGACGACCTTTACAGACATCTTGTTGTCAGCGCCGCCATTTCGGTATGGCGGCAAAATTCGATACAGAATATATACAAGAAGACGATCTATATGTATAGGGTGCGGCAAGACTCTTGAGGGTTTGGTTAGATTTGTTGCCGGAGTGGCGGCTATTTTAATAAAACTCGAGGCTTGCTGGAAAATACCGAGTCTACGTAGACATTTATGTTAAAATGTTTAAAACTATTAAGTGACTCTTGCCGCACTCTATACTTATATTCATACAGCGGATAATATAGACATCCTGAATCGGCAAAATCGCCGCTTTAATTTCTCGGAGAGCAAACCTGCTAGCATGATAAGCCTAGAGACAGCTAAATAGTGCAGCATGTTTTTGTGCCCAACAGAGATAAACAATGTATATATTTTTCTATTTTGTTCGATTGAGCGTTAGATAGGTTAATGCACCGTTAGATGACCACTAGGTGTTTGTGTCCTTGTGTGATAAGTCGGCTTAACGATCCACATAGAATAAAATCTACACAGTCACTTTGATCAAGCAGGTGGATTACTTAATATGGATTGAAAATAACTCAAAGAAGGTGAAAGCTGTAGAGAGCGACTGCAGAAACATTGGGATACTTAGAACAACTGCATGCGGTAGGATACAAATTAAATCTGTATGAGTGTGTTCGAGCCTTTATAATCCTCTAAGCTCGCCACATTGCGACCACTTTATACAGTATAGCCAATTGCAATTTGGTATGTTTTGCAGCGAACCGAGTTGCAGGTATTCCCAGAAAAGATATGAATTCAAAGAATATGTTCATCTATGTTCACCTCAAATGGCTGCTGACCCCTATGCGGTAATCATTTTAGTACCATCAATCTCACTATGTTGTTGAATTGATAAAAGACAGACGTGTAATTTGTTTAGTCATTCAACGGGCGTGTGTTTCTGCAGTAAAAGCTACACTACGGCAACTATGTACATTTTCGATACTTTATCTAGTTTACCAGGCAAATATTAATGCGTATCAGAAAACGAAAACGTTTATAAGGAGTGTATTAGGTAGCAGAATGTTTCCTACCAAGTCCAAGATGGAGCGTTTCTTAACGGAAGGGCGCGTAGAGATTGTGAACCTTTCTCATGGAAAGGGAAACTTTGCGGTCGACATAAGTGGCCTTGTGACCCAGTGATCAGATCTTAACGTATGCAAAGCAGTCACAGCACAGGTTCAGTACTGTACTCATTACGTGTTGTATGAGCGCTCTGTGATCGAAGAAGACCACAGAGCGCCCGTTCGGCTGAGAATATCGCTACTGTAGCCGACACTTCGAAACTATGTCCGGAAACAGCGGTTTGGCGACGTGGCTGACAACTATGTCTTTCGCGCACCTCAACCTGGTGTATTCCGAAGTCGGATCTAGGATGTATCGGTATAGGTACTAGGATGTATCGGTATAGGTACCAGGATGTATCTGTATATCTGTATATGATTCAGCTGGTGCAAGATTTTAAGCTGACGGACTATAGAAAGCGGCTAAGCTTCGTCAATTGGAGTTACGAGATGATGCAGCGCAATGCCGATTTTGTGAAGAAACTTATATTTTCCGACGAAGCCTGTTTCTATGTGAGTGAAAGCCGTATTTGGCAGTCTGGTGCGGCCTCTGGTCCTCCAAAATAGGATGGGTCATTGAAGCCTATTTTTCACCCCATGGTGGATTGCGCAGCATGATCCTTAATTAGCTTTGTCCAAATTCGGACGGAATCGATGCGGGTGAACTCTAGTGCTAACGAGATGGTGCCGCAAACCACACAGCCGGCAATACAACTGATCTTTTGAGAATGAAGTGCACCTCCGGAGTGTAGCAAACAATATGTTAATGTATGTATACCTATATCCCGGAAATAGGGTGTATATATATACATATATATATATATATATATATATATATATATATATATATATATATATATATATACATATATATATATATATATATATATATATATAACACTTCATGATTTATTGTCATAGGCATACAATTATGGGGAATAAAAACAGTTTATATTATTCCTGCTATCTTCCACCGATATTTAACTTTTGTTTAAAAAAACGTGTGGAACATCAGAATATAGTCATCCAACAACTAATTATTTGATTTGAAAGTGTTTGAACGTTGCCGCAATTATGTACAACTGACCTGGCGGTAGATTCCGTGAGGGTCGGTGTATCCGTATGAGCCAATTTTGGCGCCTGCGCTGTTGCTCACTTCACTGCGAGTTTGTCGAGTACCGAATTCGTCCCTGGTGTCATAGCCGAAGCTGTACGGCTGTATGCAAATGCAAAAAAAAATTATATATATATATATATATATATATATATATATATTGCATTGTACTCATGTCACTCTGTTAGCAAGCAATATGCTAATGTAAGATAAGGTAGCTTTATTTATATAGCTTCGCTATGTTAGCACTTTGGAGTGGACAAATGTCTCCGCTTGTTAAGTGACATTTAGGTGTTACAGCGAGATGTAATGTATGTATACATATATCCCGGAAATAGGGTGGATATATATATACATATATATATATATATATATATATATATATATATATATATATATATTATTCCTACTATTTTCCACCGATATTTAACTTAACAACTTCAATTTCGCTTAAAAGCCACGTGCTAGTAAAGCCTGTATTCACTGCGGACCATATTAAGAAGAGGTATCTGTTAAAGAGTTCTGTTCACTACCAACAACGCACGCGAGTAATTCATAATATAACAGATGACAAGGAACGAGGTTGTAAAAGGCTGAGTCGACGTTCGCGCGTTGAACTTTGACCATCTTTTCCCGTCACTGTCTATGATTATATAATAGTCGTAGTCACGAAGAAGAAGAATAAGAAGAAGGCAAAGCATTTGTAGGGTAAGACACTCAGAAAAATATGAATAACAAGTTTACACTGCCTAGTCTTTCGTTGTTATATATAGTAAGCCATTGTGAAATACATATATATATATAGCATGATGACACTTTGAGCCGATACGTATACGGTGACTGAGTGACGGTGCCCTTCTTCCGGTCTAAGCTATTTGGTGACTCCACTGCCGCGTAAATGATCGTAGTCTGGAGAGGAGTGCCTCTGAATCAACGAGGAGTTCGAACTAGCTGGTAGAAAGTAGGTCGCCAGCCGCAAGCGCTCTCTAGGGTCACCGTATAGATACATAGATGTCCATCGCATGCGGCGTAAGCTACGTACGACATTTGTGGCAGACGACGCGTTTTCATTTGCTGCTGCTGCCGCTGCTGCTACGGCGAGAAGGTCACCGGAAAATATAGCAAGTAATTAAACAGCAAGCGTGGCGCTGCCAATCATCTTTGTTGTCGTTGTCATGCTGACGACGACGACAGTAACAACAACAGCAACACCAGAAACAGAAACAAGTCTGCAAATGACGCATACTTATATATATATATATATATATATATATATATATATATATATTTATATATATGTATATATATACCCACCAACGACAACAACATGAACCAGAATAGCAGTCATCAATGAGGACGCATACTTATATATATATATATATATATAACAACAACATGAACCAGAACAGCAGTCATCAATGAGGTAACTTCTGCAGATGCTGCGGCTCCTGCTGCGGCTGCTGCTGAGGATGAAGGTGGTGGCGGTGATGTTGATGGTGATGGTGGCAGTAATGATGACGATGATGTTGAGTACCAAAAACTGTGTCAAGTAGCGGTCGCGTGGCACCACTGTGTGAGAGCAGGGTTACCGTCTGCCCAACTATGTACACCTGGCCAACGTGGTCATCTATCTACAACAGCGACATGGAACAACATCTATCTACAACAGCGGCAGTAGAGCAACAGTACAGAAGTAGACGTAGAACGTCGAACGGGGGGGGGGGGGGGGTAGGGGTACGTCGTGGGGCTGCAGAAACAGCAGCTGGTTGGCGACGTATGCTATTGCCGGCTGTCGCTACTAACACCGTCACCACCACCAGCAACACCGTCACTACCGACACCGGTTGATTTGAAGTCATCGATCCCAATGACGACGGAGGCGACTTAGGCTGTGACGGGGCGGCTGGTGAAGATAATAGCGGGCCATGATGATGACGATGAGGATGATGATTGTGGTGGTGGTGGTGATGATGAAGATTATGATGATGATGGTGATGATGAGGTAAAGGAAGATAAGGGTGGCGGCCCTCTTTGACGACTTTGGCCTCAATCGGCGTTGTTGGGAGTAGAGGAATGTGAGGTTGTTGTGGTGGTTGTTGAGGTGGTCTTGGCGGCGGCGGCGGCAATGATGTCAGGGTCAGAACAGCAAGAGTAGAAAAGTAACATCATGATGATGACGATGAAGAACTAGAGACAAGACGAGAACAGCCAGACGCCTGCGTTGCCTGCCTGCCTGTCTGTCTCTGTTTACGTGTGATGTGATGAACTTCGTTCGATCTACTTCAGCCACGATCGTACGAAGTATCGCCATTTCGACGATCGTGGTAGTAGGCCAGCGGTTAGGCAAATAGCTGAGTCCTTCTTCTTGGCCTTTGTTGCCGTTATCTGTTATTGTTTTTGTCGTCATTGGCGAAGTAAGGGCAACAGTGCCTGTACCAGTAGTAGTAGTAGTAGTGTAAGTACTGTTACGAAGTGCCGCTCCGGAACTGGACTGCGTGCCCGAAGGCGTGCTGCTCAGCAAAGCCGCACCCCATCTACCAACTGTTCCTTCGTCTAGCATCATGCTACTTCTTGTTTATGCGTTGTCGTTGTGTCACCGTGTGTCTTCGGTGGCCTACTTTGTTGCCGTCACTGTATATTACCGTACCATCACAATCATAATCATCAGCATCATGAATGAATGAATGATTGAATAGATCATCATCCTCAACATGATCCCTTTTGCTAAGGGAATTGCACTTGTTGTGACAGTTGCGACTGCGACGGGGAATATTGCCATTCATTTTATAACCATGTGGCTAGTCCCGTTCGACCACTGAGATCATTGCCTGGAAGTTCTGTTTATGTGGCGGCGTGATTTAGAGGGCTAGGAGGCCGTTTGTTATAGTTGGCATCTACCGGCGTGTCGGCCCGGGTTTGATTCTTGTTGTTAATCTAATCTTCTTTGAGCAATTCTAATTGAGAATAGATGATAACCCATACCGTTGAGAGTCAGCGACCATACTGCCGTGAGGACAGCTGGGGAAACCTTTTTGGGGTTTCGGGATTTGTCGGTTGACGCACATACGTCACAAACAGCTAGAGTGACTAGCGTAGAACTCACGCAATGTTTTTCCTATTGTCCCTCAGTATATATATATATATAAATGTCTGCTGTAGGGCGAATGCTTAAACCTTTGAGTCTAAGAGGGAGCGCAGCTTAAGCCCAGTTGCTGTCGATCAGATTTAGATTAGGGAGGTCGCTTAGGCTGGTACTTAGGATTTTGTCCAAGTCCCGCGGCAGATCCTCGAAGATTCTTGCTAAAGCCAGGGATGGGAATGAGTGCCTCGAAAGTGGATAAGTTAGGCTGGTCCTTGTAAATAAGTTTGTATTTCTAGAATGTGATCTCAAGCCCACTCCGCAGGCCGAAGTCAACAACTCTCTTGGTGTATGCCTGCACCACTGATGCTTTTCTCCCGATGGTGCCATCATCTAGGCACTATCGGGAGAAATTGGAGATTGGCCAGTCCCTTATTGGCTAAGCAAAACAATGACTGACCAAGGGGGTCGCCCTGCTGCACACCGATTCGTTATATCACCGAGTGAGAGTTCCGATCTGGATTTATAGGCTTGGTCAAGTAGCGGGCTCGCCTCTGGCCAATCGACTAACACTGTCTTCAGTACGTGGTCACGACGGACCTGGTTGAAAGCGTTTTTGAAATCGAGTTGGCGACGACGAAATTTGTTGGGTGCATTGGTAATGAAGGCTCTTGTAGTACAAACTGCAGCTTCGATGCCATTGAGTGTATCGAAGCCAAGCTGGTAAGCCCCAAGGACCTTGCAGACCAGACTGCCTGGTGACCAAGGACCTTGCAGACTACCTTGCACTGGTGACGGGCGGCTCGGCGTAGGGTGGTCTTGGCGGTAGGTCGAGGTCGGCCGGCTCTTTAGTGTGTGTTCGAAGTCATGTCCACGGAAGCTTTGGCCGTGCAGACCAGACTCCCCACAGAAAGTAAAGCTCTCCCTAGTTGCAGCCTAGTTGCTCGCCTGGCGGCAGCTTAATGCTCGTTATGTCGCTTGTTCCGATGCTTCCTCGGGACCGAGTCGGGTGGGGGCCCATGACATGATCTGTGTTTTTCGATTCGGTCTCTGAAGTATGTGGCCCAACTAAGATTCCTCCGTCTTCGGAATATGGTTCTGAGATTTGCGTGCGCAAACACCAGTAGGTTAGCGGGGTTATGGTGTACTACAGATGACTTGATAATAAATATATATAAATGTCTGTTTTTCGTTGCCATTTGATGCCCCATTAATATATATATATATATATATATATATATATATGTATATATATGATGTTTTATACACCACATTTTTTATACTACCACATTTAGAGTGTGGAAAAGCTAAATGCAGACAATTAGTGCATGGCTATAAACGGCTTACCTGAGCTCCAGGGACAACGGCAACAGCTGGCTGTGCTAGACGAGCAGCCACCGGTGCGTGCGCGTAGAACCCAGCGCGACTCATCGAGACGGCGGCTACAGATGCCACAGCCACAGACAGGAACAGCTGCAATCAGCCCGCCGCCAAAACATGTCATGCTATTTCGTTGCTATGGTCAACATCGAGGGAATCAACCGAGAGGTTGACCGAGAAACGAATAGTGATAATCGTCGTGCCGTTATGGGTTATGCCGCTACCACTTAGCTTATGTATTTAGCTTTTCCGCTAAGTGACTGAGAACCGATTACGAATACATTTTCTGCGTCGTGTCTGATGGTTTTGATGCGGACGTAGATACGCGTAATAAATAACAATTTATATTGTTGTTTTGCTGCTGCTGGTGCTGCTGTTTTGTTTGCCGATATGTGTACAATTTTATTTAAAAATCATCTTGCTCTACTAGACTATCTAAGTATGCTCAAATGGAGTATATATATATATATGGACTGTAGTCGACAGTGAGAACTCTTCAAGATAAGTGCTTTCGAGTACTGTTCCACTTAGGACACGATTGACACTGTTCATGAAACCGATACCAAACGAGACAAAATACATTTCTAAAGGGAACGCGAGAGTTGTATTCAGTAGTGCAGGTCCACCAAATACACACAAATGAATGATGTATTTATTTTTTATTATTGGGATGGTCGGGATCAAATAAACAAATGCTTATAGCATAATCAAATGAGAGGCAGTAATGTTCAGCACCATACGCTACAGTGCTTTGATCTCAAAAATAATTACTACTGCGTTATTAAGTAGTGCGTATCTCATGAGATGCCTATATATATCTTATAGAATCTTAAAGTGTTTTTGCTGTGTATTACGTGTGGCCATAAAATGACTCTTACGATTAATCAGTGAAATCGTACGGAGCTGCGTTCTCCTTTCTTCCTAGATAGAAAACCCTAGATATGTTAACCTGTTCGGCTCTCGGTGCATTAAGGGCGATTTCAAGCCAGTTGGGGACGGAGGATGGTTTCAAATTAAAATCGACCTCCTTAAAAGAAAAACCGCCATAGATTTGGCGGCCATGTCACGGCCTAAGCCTTGTCTAGCAAACGGCGATAAAGTGCTTACGTACGCACATGCTTAAGTGAATGGTTGCGTGCTGCTCCGCGTGATCTACTTGCAGCCTCTGGACGGCACTGATGTAGCCTTCAGCCTGGAACCACCCATCCACACTCATACCTATACATGTATATTTATACAACTATATCTAGTGGGCGTCGTGGACTAAGGGGCTAGTGCATCTTGAACTGGGGTGTTGCCCATTCGATCCCCGATGGTGATCGAATTTTTCTGGAGCGGTGCTCACTGAGAAAAGATGATAAACCACACCGCTGAGATTCAGCGATCACACTGCCACAGGGACTGTTGGGGAAAGATAGAGACCCTAGATTTGTCAACATGTGCGTTTATGCTGCTGCTGTAAGCGCTCTTGATACCAATTGATGGCATAAGTATTTAGGTATACATGTCAAGAAAATATTAAATCCATATATATATATATATATATATATACGTTCTCAGGAGACAATTGTCGCTTCATCTCTATTCTTAATAAATAATGATTATTATATATATATATATATATATATATATATATATATATATATATATATATATATATATATATATATATACACAACCAACCATAGTGTACATACCTTGCACATGGTGCTCTGCTTTGAGTTGACTGACACTTGGCTTTTATGCTGCACTCGAACCCGGCGGGCGGGGCAAACAGGAACGAACCCGAGCCGTACAACAACTTCAGCCGTACAGAAGGAGAAGGTGAAGGAAAAGTAGATGCACAAGGAGGGCAGACGTACTCTTACTACGTGAATGACGACGATATTGATGAGTACTATATTGATGATGATGATGATGATAATGATGATAGCAATGACGAAGATGAAGACGATGACTTGTGGATGAAATCCCGTGGCGAATGAGCACAGTCAATGAGTGGTGATCAGTCAGCTCTGGCACTGGTACTACTGCAGTCGGGCTGGGCCGTCTTTTATATCTGACTTCGGCAATTTGCATACGTGGCTCACTACCCGATACTGTCAGGCGTGTCGTCGGGCACGTCATGGGTTCCCCGGCTTTTCCCTCGCGGCGGCGGCCGCTGCAGCGCCTGCTGCTGCTGTCGTAAGGGAAAGATGGTGGCGAAGATGGCCAACGGATCGAGCCATGAGCCTCACGGTGGTGTCGATAGCGAACAGCATGGATTGAGGCGGCGGCGGCGGCGGCAACAACAACAACAAGATGTTGATCTTGACGTGTTGTGTGCACCCACCAATCCGAGGTGTGCACACATTTGCACACCCGCGCACAGCTCGTTCAACACACGAGCACAGCTAACGGTTGAACGGGCCAGTCCAGTGAGCCGGTGAGTCGGATGATTAATTAATCATCGGGTCCATCTCGGGTGACGCAAGAAGAAAGATGGGAAGGCAGCACAGACTTAAGCGGGCTAAGGAAAAACTAGCTCAGCGATCCGTGCTTGGTTAAAGTCGTGACACGCACACGTAGATACGCAGTCTATTAATTCTATCGTCTGTCGGAAATCGGAAATATAGCCGGCCAGCTGCTATTAGATCAATCAACGCCGTAGATTGATTTGGTGACACCGTAAGCAGCACCGACCTTGAGCTGACAGGAGCGATGCCGGCACCCGTTTTCGCGACGGTAGCAGGGTTACGATGGAGCTAACTACCGAGCATCATCGAAGCGTATTTGTTGAATGCCACCTGATCGACTCACACTTGCAGATTGGGGTGCTATTTGATCGACTAACACTAGCAGTAGTTGCTTGTATTGTTTGAATAACATCAATATTAACTCACGTCATATAAGCAAACGTCTTCAGAGGGGTTTCCCTTTTCCATAGTGTCCACAGAGGCTGAATTTCAGTGGGTAGTCAATTTTCTTGGCTCGCCTTGGCGAGCAGGGTACTCGTTTAAAGTACATTGCAAACACCTTCATGCAAACAAAATTTAGTTTAATTGAGACTCCCTCAAAAACCCATGTTACAAGTACCTCAATAAGGTGTAACGTTGCCCAACATTATATTGTGTTAAGCCCTGTTTGGGAACTGCAGTCCAGAGAGGACTATCGCATGTACAATCAAATTGTAAAATCATCGAATGTATCTAACTATTTTACTATTCGTGTAAACAATCTTAGAAGCGGCAGCACCATCTCGTCGGGTAAAAATCACGAAAAAACTGTACACGGGCATCAGCCTTACGAAACAACTAAACAAAAAAAAACATATATATATATATATATGAAATCAAAGCCCAAAATACCGAAAAGGTTGGAAAAGTCCAGGGGCTAATCGCCGCAACGTGTGAAGTCCTTGGCAGCTAAGTGCCCTTCTGTCCGAATTTTGCAGCCTCAATACTCGTGTTTTTTTTTAATCTCAAGCTCTCTGAAGACAGGGAGCAAAGAGGAATACAAATTGGAGACCAGAAAAATAATTAAAATTACTAAACAAAGTTAATATTGGCGTATGTCATTTACATTAGAGTTATACTCGTGACAACTCTGCCATTGAGCCAGCCGTGGGATATTGTGTCACATGGTCATTATTATTTCCCCCTACATTCCGCCAAGATCTCTCATCATTACATCACTAGTTTTGTATATACCTACCTAGAACTCTCGTGGGTTTACGTGACATTACCTTATATATGTTTCAAACGCGTCCGTTGGACTTAAGTCCCACCCCGCATAAAGATCCTCTGCCAATAGGGATCCCATCCTAAAACACTAGAATTAAAATTTGTTTTCCTTACAGGCTTGGACGCGCCGTGATGCATTTTTTCAATATTCCGAAAATCGTACGTGTTGAGGAATCTAGAATTAAATACATTTTCAAAGAAGTTGTTTCTCATTCTAAACTATCATGCGCCCCCTACGCACTTGATATCGCCGTAGTGCATTGAGCATCGTTCAACGAATTTCTCCTCCCCTCCAGTTTCTGCATGTTTTTGATAGTCCCTAGTTTCAGTCTCAAAACTTACAGAAACGGAATTGTCAAAACCCGAACAATTTAATTTCTTTCTCCTATCAGCTAGTTCTTTAAGCCTGTGCGGAACCTAAACATCGCCACGTTTTATGTACCCACAACCACGAGTTCGTCAATGAGTTGATTCATGCGGCGCATTCACGTAATGAGTATCAAATGTGTATTGCAATTTACGAGAGCATTTCGTTTATTCGTATCCACGGTGGAAGATCGGCCCATCCATGGTTAATCTATTACATCATAATCGCCATTTCTTGAAAGTGATCAAATCGCTGCAGTTTTTTTATGGCTGGTGTTAATTCACATTCAACTTGAAACAGTCTCTCGTTGTATATCAGGCATGACCCATGAACGTCACGTTTGGTCAGCTCGCAATATATATATATATATATATATATATGTATAATTGTATATATATAATTATATAATTGATTATATATATATATATATATATATATATATATGTATAATTGTATATATATAATTATATAATTGATGTCGGCGTTTGAAAAGGCGCAACGGTGGTAAGGCCCATTAGTGCAGATGACGACAACCGGTAGACACTATGGCAATCATTCATTGCCAGGCATCCATAACGGTAGTCGTGTATTAAGGCAGCTGCTTTAGATAGTTAGGTCCGGCTTGGATCCCAAGTCGATCGGATGATGGCGATGTTCGAGTCAGAGAGGCCCCTAGTATGGGATTTAATTATGTCAGACTCACGTCCTATATGATCCGACGCAACAGAAGGGTACACGTAGCAGGAAAGGCTTATAAGAGGAACTGACGTATATACTTAAACATTGGGAGGCGTACGACTTTTCACCAGTCCTGGACTATATATATATATATTGCTAACGGGGCTTCTACCACAGAAGCGAGTAAAAATCAGAAAAACAACACTGGCTTTGTCACAGCTCAACGAAAGAGGATTTTGAAACCCAATCTCTTTATGCAGAAAATTAGCGCAGCTTATAGAGTAGACAAAGTCTCGAATTGTATGCTACTGGGCTAGGCAGGTTTAGCGCGGCGAGAGCTAAAACCGATCCACACCTGTGATTCGTCGACAGGAACATTTCGGTGAAGGCAGTATTAAAATGCGGACGCAGGGTGACAATGCCGTGTTCTGTATAGTGCTGAGTGACATCGACTACGCATGGTGCAGCAAGAGTGAATTCTGCCCAAAAGGTATCCAGTAATTTTCTCAGGTTACAACCTGCTCAGCGACGAACAGGTTACGACCTGCTCAGCCACGAACAGGTAGGTATTCGTCTTATACATATTGCCAAGCTTTCTCTTTGCTTCAAGTGCAAGCATGGCGGTGGAAGACGAAACCCAAACTTATTTCTCGTTATAACACGCTAAAGAAGATCTTCTGCAAACTAGCTATAAAACGGATCGAGTACCTGGTCGACCAGACCTTTCCGCCGGACAAATTCGGTTTTCGGAGAGGCCAAGGAACGCGTAGTGCAATCCCTATGGTTCAATCAAAGATAGAACAAGCTGTTACAAAACCCGGAGGCCGTTTGTACGCAGTCTTTATAGACTGTGCCAACGACTTCGACAAAGCACCTCGAGATCTCCTGGAGAAGCCATCTTCCACCCAAAGGTTGGTGACTCCCTTCTGGGGCGGCGGCCAATCCTTAGAAGTCGTTAACCCTTTCCGGTATCTGAAGGTTCGGCATTATTATACAGGGACGACTTTCACTGCGCACATCGCCGAGACAGTGCGCACAGCCCTAGTTTCTTTTTATGGAAGGGTAGGCTACGTCCGGCGACTGTCCGTCCCGACGGCAGTGGCACAACTTTGCTTGTCAATGCGGGTAAGGAGCTGCTTTATGTACCTAATACCAGGCTGTGCACCGGTTGCTGAGATAATTCGATCAAAGTTCAATGCACCGCGCACAATACCATTTGAAAGCTTTGTCTCGAAATAAAAAAATGTATTCCCAAATGTTGGACACCTGGATATTTTCATTATTATTGCCTCTCACCTCTGGTCTGATCCTGCGTGTGACAATCGCCACGTCTATACCCTATATACTGGCCATCATTAACTGTTTGAATATAAATTTGCACGAGAAGTACACAGAGTGCATCTGTCAATTGTGCTCACAGGCGTGTACAAAGTATCATGCGTCTGCTGGCACTTACAAAGAGATCACTGCACTGCCTCTCTCGAAAGACATTTCAAGAGCAGCTGTCAACAGTATAAGTATCAATGGTAAATGCATACTAACTATGTGAAATAAATGTAATGATATATATATATATATATATATATATAGAGAGAGAGAGAAAGAGAGACTAAACTAACCCTAGCACTCATCCAAGTCAAATACATACCACCATTTGTTGTTAGTGTAATAACACATAGTGCTATAAGGAATTGATTTACAATATAAATGCGTATGTGGTTAATCGTTTATAAAACATTTACTAGGTGCACTTAACCTTAGCTTGTGCAGACAAGTGACTCCCACGGTTTCGATGTAATGCCAAAGTAATACCGAGCCTGGGGGGGTGGGGAGGAATCCGGGTTTAGTGGGTTTGCGAGTCTCACACTAGTCACGCAGGCTGCTAGTGGCGCATGTGCATCATGCATTACCGAAACCTCCCAGAACAAAAAAAAATTTTGTGCAGACAAGTGAGTCGCTTTCTTTACACAATACATATAGGCAATGGTTTGTGTGTGCCAGTTAATGAATTAGATCCGAACGTGAACAATGTCCCGAAGTATAAGTGTAACGGTATAATTTTTGCCCTGCTAAAATGTTCAGTACCCCCGATTTTTTAAACGAGTGTTTTCGTTTGGTTACAAAATAGGATAAATTGATTTCAAATAGTCCAGCGTCAATCGTGATTCTAAATTATAGGCTTCAAATACGAGCGAGGTATCATTTCCTCGGTCGTATTTAAAGCCTGAAGTACACAGACCTGCTACTAAAACCTCCCTAACAAAATATCGTTCATATACATGCTAAAAACGGGAGGCTCAGGCTTATGGCTAGTGGCGCTAGCAATATAGCCTGCCAATAGCATACTGAATTCTAAGAAACCTGAATACGCCCAAAGTAAATATATTCTTAAAATAATGTGTTTGCTAATGTGTAAAATGATTTGGGTACATTGCTTTTTTGTTCGTAAATCAAGGGCACAAATAATGCACCGCTTTTCGTAAGCTGCACCGCCACGAAAAATCTAACACGTAGGCCTATTACGTAGAACAGGCGTTTGATCAGCAGGAAACTGAGATGTTGAAGTTGCGAAAAATAACGAATCATAGAAATGATAGGTTGCTAAATTATCAATAACATTGCAAACAACATTACTCACAATGGTAATGATAAGTAATTTCCCATGCGACCACTCTGAGATTTCATTTTTCAGCCAACTTTATTACAAAAACCTTAAACGTTTTTGCAGTGGCGTTTTTTGCTCGGTTGACACGTCGTGATCTTAGCGACGCTATCATGGGATCCGAATGGTATTAATATTATACTTTTCGTATGGAAGCTTTTTCTGTACTTTGACGCGCTTCTGGGCTTTATCATACACTGGAAAACCTTTCTTGCCTGCGTTTATATATATATATATATATATAACTAGTTGGGTAAGTATTCACATTTATTTTTCATGTATATATGTATACTCGAATACAAACCTACTCAATTATTTTGTTATCGAAATTGCGTTTAACTTATCTATTTTTAAATGTAGTTTTGACAACGGTTATAACATTTTAATACTAGCGTCGTCCCTTATATATATATATATATATATATATATATATGTATATACACACACATATATATATATAGAATCTCATTAAGCATCTCCTCTCGTGCAAGTTGGACAGCAAGGAGAAAAATGTGTTATCGCCGACAAGTACTACGGTGATGTCGTAGGATGCTTAGTCTTTTCCTGGTCCTTTTCCTGGAATTATATGAGGCAGTGTCAACGGTTGACGGTTGAAGCGCGTTTGGTTGCTGACGAGCATTCATCGCAAGACCACCCCACACAAGCACGGTACTGGCGTGTGGTGAAATAAGAAATTTCAAATTGAGCCCAGGAAGCAAAAGGCGACCACGGTAACGGCAAACCAAAATGCAGAACGGTGACGACCACAACGATAGGAAAACACATTTGCTCCTGATTTTATTTATTCGCATGCTTTTTCGGGGTGAAATATTACTAGAAAATACAAGGGTCGTTCGTCTGTCTCGGCTCCGCCCCTACCTTTTCCATTCTACCCGTCCCTATTCTAGCTACTGGTCCGTAGGCTTCCCTAATTTATTAGTAACGCTATTCGTTCATTGATTAAAGTAAATCAACGTCAGTTGGCTCACTTATCGTCCCCTGAGACGAGGGAGTTCCCTTTTCGGTACTTGAGCAACATCTCGATAAACCAATGATTCTATATCAGTCAGTACGGAAAAGGCTTGCATAGAGTTTAGGAAGATTAGATGCAAAAACATACACACGCATAGGTGGAATGAAATCAACCGAGGGTGATCTTCGTTTGTCGCTCGAGTTCTGCGGTCTTCAGACAATATTGCACCACACATATGCAGGCAAGGATGTCGAACTGCAAACCAAAACAGCCGTCTTCCACCCACCACGTTGCTAGAAGCGTTGCAAGCTTCTTCAATAACCGGCCGTCCTAAATAAGAGAAGACTGATAAGATTAAAGTAAGTGTGTGAATCCGTTAGATATTTTCTATTCACAAGTGAAGTGTTCATATGCCGATTCTCTATGGTGCAAGCCTAACCGCCCTTAGAAAAAAATTATAGATTAGTTAGTTTAGTCGTACTACAATTAGAGGAACAGAGAGGGTTGACACTTTACGCTTCTAAGTGTGAGGTGTTAGTCATAGAAGGTAATCTTCATAAGCAAGAGGAAGCCATTCTAATCATCATGCAAACACTTCACGGAATGATTCACACGACACGGGATGACCTAGACGTTCCATAATGTGAAAAAAAAAACACGAGTTCTTCGTACAATATACCGACATACTTGCTGCTTACGACAGACTACTAAGGGTACTTTAGGTGCGGTGTTGAGTTTCTAAGGGAGCTTGTGGAAGATAGCAAGCTTTCTACATAATTGCCTCCGGGCGGGGGGGCATGATGTCAACAATACGAACTTAATAAATTTGCATTCCTCCCCACTACCCCAGGCATTCATAAAGAAGCCTAAGCGACTACATTTAGTCCCTGTACAAATGTTATTTTCGAGATGGGCTCAACAGAGCTGTTTCTCAATTCATATGCCGGACGCAAACCTTGGTCCCCTGTTAGCCTTTATTCCAGGACCTACCGATGAAAGTAACAGGTAGCCAAGGCGTGAGGTGTTTCTTATTTTTAAAAAAACACTCATTGGACGTAGAACGCGGAAACGGGGAAAGTAACACGGCTTGGCCCTATGCTCGAATGGGACAAGCTTGCCGCATTTTTAGTTAAGACGTCAGATGGCACGAGGAGCTGGTTAAAGTACGCATCCATTAGAAACAACTGTTTCTATCGTGCAACTTACTTAATAAATGTTTGCCCCAAGAAAAGGCATATCAAATACGTCTCTTATGAGTAATTGTTTTTGCTTGGCGTGGTTCCTGGAAAAAATTACCTAATATATATGCAGTCCACCAGAAAAGTAAGTCTCAGATGTTTTACATCAAATAGAAGAATGCCTCATGCTATGTACACACATGATTAAAACATCATAGTCGCAGGTGACGCAAACTGTGATTTGTCGAAGCAAAATTAACGCCAAAAGCTACTCACGACAGACATAGAAGGCTTGGGGTTTCAAATAGAGAACGGCCGTAATGTCGCTACATACCTAAGCTGGAACGGCTCAAGTGCTGTCGACGTTGTGTTATCGTCAGCGTGACAGCCGGGGGCAATAGTTTTTGTGAAGTAAGGTCCGCACCTCCAGCCCACCGCAAACATTGTTAAGTGAGATTTTTGAGCTCACGCGCACCCAAAGTCCAACAACAGTGGCACCTACGCCACAGCTGAGCCGTACAATAAACGCGAACATGCTCCAACAGGCCATAGAACTCATGCGACGCGATGACGACATCAACATCACTAAAAAGACGATACGATAGGCAATCTATGTATCAGCTACTACCAGACGATCGGCGAGACCAAACACGTACAGAGCCTGGTTTGATGCAGAATGTCACAAGATAAAGCGTACTATATGCAGCCACGATGACGAGAGCCCCTATAGACTAAGCCAACTCGCGGAGATCAAACGGGTGTTTCGGAAAATAAAGCAGACCAAGAAGCGCCATTACGAAGAAAAGCAACGTCTGTAATTGATACAAAATAGGTGTAAACGAAACCTTGGCTGCTCATAATAAACAAAATACTTGCATCATTCGTATTGCCAAGGCTATATAACAGCGCTAAAGAAAAACTTCCCATTGAGCAACACGGATTCTTCCCCGGACGATCAAGCGAATATGCTGTTAGCTTCCTGCTGAACTATGTGGAACGAAGTCGTCGAAGTAGATTTATGGTATATACCGCATTTCTAGAAGAACGCATCTGACTCTGTCCCAAGGGACCGTTTTTAGAGGTCATTCATAGTCAAATTCTTAGTACGTGGAGCAGTGTACAACTTTGTTCGGGAAATCCTTTGCCATAACCTTATAATAGTTGACAACTGAGATCATTACGTCACCGACATCGTTACGCTAAAGGTAGAATTGGCTCAAAGAGATTCTGTTAGTACGTTCCTTTTTGTAATGTGCACAGTAACCCTATCGGATTTTCTACGCGAAGCAGAAGCTCCGCACGCCTTCTATGCAGATGACCTAGTCATCCTCGCAAAGTCGCGTGAACATCTGCAGTATTTCCTAAATAAAACAGCCAATTGGTGTAAAGAGAACAGGCTAACAATCAACACAGCTAACACAAAAGTCCTTCGTTTCAGCCGAAGAGGGGCGTACGTCGCAATCGACTTTTTTTTTGCTATTAGCGATCTAAAAAGGCTGGACCGTTTAAAGACATTTTGTATCAAGCGCGTGCTAGATCTACCCAAAACGCATCTGCTAAAGTCGCGCTTGAACTATGTCGCTAACAAATCCTTACAGAGGATTTCACGCTAGACGGACTACAACTTAGTGGGGCTGTACGCATAGTATAGAGAGAGAGTTTCGGGAGATACGCAACGTGAAGTTTGGGACCAGCGTTTTGCTCGGGCAAATGAAAGAGAGGAGCCCAGAAGAACTGAGCACTAGTTCGTCGAGTGACATGGCACGGCTACCATAATCACATATGTTTAAGTGGACAGTGTTTTGAGGTCGATGGTTGTATGTGTAGATTTTGTGGAGTATGTGATTTTGATAGATACCATATAATTGTATGCACCAAAATAGACACAGCGTCGCTACAATCACGTACACACTACATAGGATCAGTGTAGATTTCACACAACGGTATATGTATATATATATATATATAAATATATATATATATATATATATATATATATATATATATATATATATATATATATATGTGTGTACTTTTCCAGCACTTATTAGGAATATATAGGATGCAAGTCACTAGTTTTCGTGAACGTGCATTTTTGCGCAGTCTGGTACGTTGATGCGTCACTACGCAATTTCTCAGCCAATCACTAAAGGAAAGATATAATGTTATCTGTAGTAAAACCTAATAGCATAAACAACGCGCTGAATCCGGAATTTTAGACATTGTAAGCGTCCGGATAGCCAAACGTGAAGCTGGAATTCAAATGCTAAGTAGTTGCATTTCGCACGTCGGGAAGAGCCGCAGACATAGCCCTAACTAACAAAAATGTATTTTTGCTTCAGTAACCAGATGGCATCTCCAGTAACCAGATCAGCGATTCTGGTCATATGACAGCTTTCTATTAAGTGGTAAACTAGACTAACAGAGCATAATTAGATACGGCACGAACTGGCTTTTACAAGCAGAGACCCACATACTGCAAGCTGTGCATGCATACAACTAGAGTAACGCGTTGATGAACTAAATCATCGTCAAAATCAGACGTCGGTAGCATGTATCTAACATGGCACCATGTTGAAATAAAAATAAATAATAACTCTTTATAGTCCAGACAGACTACAACAATGAAAAATTGTGAAAAACATAAAAGTGCATATGAATCGGTTTCCGGCCCGAGGAAGCAGTTGCATTTCAGTTTTTATCTTCTTACAGCAAAAGCCCGCAAGGCAATAGAAGGCACGGGCCACAAGAAGTTCTCTTAAATGCGTTACGCAGCCTGAGTTTATATGTGGGCTAGCAGGGAATGCTTAAGTTGCACGGACAACCGTCTTCAGCCATCGAACATAGACGAACCCATTGGAGGTCATTAGAGGTCGTGGCTGTCCCGAGACTTCTTTTCTCCAGATTTATTCGCCGTTATTTTGTTGTGTGCTTGTCTCGTACGGGTTAGCCTTACGACAATGGAGTTCGTAATGGTACGTGAATTTCCGGCCTGTGTAGCATTACTGGAGCAATTAGCGCTTTTTATTACACTAGCAATTAGCGGTTTTCATTTCTCCAGAAGCGACGTAGGCAGCTTTAAGAGCTTAGACCGCTAATTGGAGTTCATTATAGCTTCCTTCCTTCTGCACCTTTCTTCAACAGTAAAAACAGACTAAAAACATCAAAACTAATAAAAAATAAAAATACAAACAAGAGTGCATTTTAGTTGTCTAACCGTTCCCTAGTCACAGGCACACTATGAATGACCCTCCTTATATCCCTTGCAAACTTCAACAAGAGCCAACTTCCTTTTTAGGGAATATAAATGTAACATCGGTGTGGCCGAAGGTAGCACGTATGCGATCAGTACAGTAGCAACGAGCACAGAGACACACAGAATTGGTGTACAAAATCTAGCCGGATATCAACAGACTTCACAAGAAGAACTTTGGCGGCCATCAAATTATATATAATTGCCTACAAATGATGAAATTCTTAGCGGATTGTCGTGTAAAACAGTGCAGATAGACAGGCACAAAAAAGACCCTTCATGGACGGATAAGAGGCATATCTAGCCGTAAGCTATAACTGTGATAATGGCAGAGCCTTAATGTGTTCAATTAGAGGAATTAGACCCATTAGGGGCTGCGGAGACTTTAATGGTCGCCTTTGAAGTGGCAGCCAGTTAGAGGTGGGGGTTGCTGGACATCTACCGGGCGCGTCCCGTCCATGCGGCAAATAAGGGAAAGCTTTCTTGCAGTGAGAGAACCGGGGCAACTCGCCACGAACCAAAACCAGTAAGTTTCGCTATATGGATCATGGACGATAACTTATTATTCAGCATTGGCCAATATGGCTCTGCATTTGTATATTTGTATTTATGCATGCAAATGTGTACAGGAATATAAACAGAATGCAGGAAACTACAATAACAACGATGAATAAGCTCATCAACTTCCTGCCGATCTTCTACGATTTACGACGGAATACGCGCAATGAGGGCCAAAGCAAGACTTCCGTTCATCTACAGCAACGAATAAACTATTGGTAGTAGTCGTCATAGGAATATAGAGTCAAGGGCTAGTTAAGTCGGAGGGCCAAGAACGTGAAAGACGAACAGCAAATGCTCGAAGCCGAGAACACGCAACAGGCCAAACCAACTGCCGCAGTTATCGGCTTGGTCACGGAGGAGCAAGGTCAAGCTCTCTAAGAATACGAAGCAGCTGAGCTAATACATAACGGTAATAGCAAAGAAAGAGCCATAAATATAATAAGCAACGGTGTTAGCAAATTGTTCTCAAGCACCTTGAACCCTAGTTTCCTGCTGTGGCCAGCTTACAAACGCTCGCGCCAGGAAAGACTGCTGTTACTGGACCCAATGTGCCTAGTTTAGCGATGGGCCATGAAGACGAAATACCTCATCAAGAATGCTTGGTATCGGCAAGGTCCAAAGCAGTGCGAGCGCAGAAGATACAGCTCGGGCATATGATTCTGGAGATTCTGGCAGATGGTTCAAACAACAGCTTACTCTGATCTTGCGATATACTTCAGCAGAAAAATAGAGGCGGAACTTGGACAAAAGATGGTGGAGTGCTCCCTCGGCACGAAAAGCCTATTAAGGCCCACCTCTGTGTGCGAGACCAGTAATCAAATAAGTAAAATAAATCGTTCCCTCAGAAGAAACAGCAGCAACCACAGAATGCTTGTAAAAGCCTTAAAAGAACTACGTGGTCCGAATTGCTTATGGCTAAAGTATTACAAAACGAGCACTGGCGTCATTACGCTACAGATCCGGCAGGCACTAACAGAAGGAGTCAAATATCTTGCGCTGAAAAGATACGCGATAAAGCTGATTTTGTAGTTGGAGTGGCAAAGCAAGAGCTGTCGCTACATATATATATATATATATATATATATACGACTGAGATAAAGTAAGCATTGCGCAAGAAATCAGGGCGTTTTTTGCTCAAGCCGCGTAGAGCATTTTAGCTCAGTGCAAAATCAAAGTAAGGCGGCTGAAATGCCGCGTTGAATGGAGAAAAAACCCCTTGTCTGCTGCTTGAAGTGCTACAAATTTGCGTACAAGGCGAGGCAGTGCAAGGAGCCCGCTGCAGATGGCAGGAAATGCTACCGGTGCGGCAGTGAAAGTGTCGTAGTAAACGGATGCGCAAATGGTTCACGAAATGCTATGTTTGTGAGAGTAACCAGGCGTATATACACCACTTGCACTGCTTACGAAAAGAGCGCGTTCGAATGGAAAGAGCGGAAGCGCACTATTAAGCGACCAGCTAATCATGCAAGTAGCCAGCAGTAGTTATTGCAAGAACAGCGGTAAAAATCCTCTCTGTAAACCTAGCGATGATGGTAAACGTAAACGCGCTGCAAATAAACCTAACAAGATGCTGAACAGCACAGCTAGTCAACAGCAGATTAAAATTAGTTTTGCTAGTTAGCAGCTGCATCAAGCTAATAAAGACAGATGGGCAACGGATACGGATAAAGACGCGGCTATATGGTGGCTTTGTCAAAGCCGAATAAGAGCCCAGGGCTGCGGAAAGGGTTTTGAATAAGTGGAAATAGACGGGGAAGGATAGCGTGGTACCACTCCTCAAATAGAAGCTTAGATGACTTCTCCTAGCAAATCCTAGCTTCGATTTAGTGGTCGTCACAAAGGACCTAAGTGTGGCAAGCTATGGCTGGGGAAGCAAAACAACGCACAAACGAGACTAAATGCTTGTCGAGTTATTGGCACAGAAGGACCTGCATGTAGTAAACGTAGGATTAACACCTACGTTTTATAGAAGAAATCAGGAGTCTTTTCGAGACCTCGCGCTGTATTCTGGACATATGAGGTAGCGTAGTGATAACTGCAAAGTCCTGGATAGTATCAAGATGCTCGGCGACCATCGATATGTACGTTTTTTGTATAGACTGCATGCCACCGGCAACCTTACGACGGTTGTCGGACGAAAAGGATGGACGTATTTATTCCCCACGCAATAGCAAGGAGAGGAATAAAACCCTGTATCTCCGAAGAATGATATCAAGCTACGTAGACGAGCGGGAAATGATGTATGAATAGAAGACACTTCAGGTCGGGGTCCCTCAAGGATCCGCTTGGAGCCTCTGCTGTATTGGTGTACTGTTTACAACGAAGTCCCCGAAGACAAACGGCATTTCAAGAAGCAAACGCTGACGACTTGGTTCTAATGATATGAGCTGCAGACAAAGAGGTACTCGGGTTTTGCGCTAATGAAGCGCTTGAAACAGCGTCCGTTGGACAAAACAAAACTCCCTGACACTCGCCGCTGAGGCCGCCGCGGAAAGAAACGCTTGCCTTTTGAACAGGAGTAAAAAGGGCGCAGCGGGAGGCAAGTCGAGGCGCAAGAAATATAGCAGCAAAAGTGCCTGACAGCCACGGAGCCAGGCCGGCGGACTCGAAGAATTATTCTCGATCTACGGATTTGATTCTGCTGTAAATATGGCAACCCGATATACGGTATATATATACCGTATATGGGACTCTTTAGAAACATCTTTTCAAGATTTGCGAGGCTTTTGACCCCAAAATGCGTACGCTGTGACAGCGGAGAAAAAAAATAAGTAGCGCTACTGACTGCGATGTTATGTTATGGGATGAGAACCCAGGGCACTCAATGAGAACATGTAATGAGGGATAATGAGAGACCCTCAGACGGATGAGAAATATACAGGTAGCTCAGAACGGATGTAGTTTATTATTAAGAGGATATAAAGTGTATATAATATATTTAGTGAGTAGAACATCTGAAAACTATATCTATTAGGTGTGTAGGGGTGCGAAAATAAATTTTTCTTCCACCTTTAAAAAACGACTTGTGCACCAGGAAACTCAATGATACCGTACTCACGCTGTTTGGAAATAACGCAGGATCCTTGAGTGCACCATGCCACCCCTTTGAACAGTGACGATACTTGCCCCAAGATTCCAGAGTAGGCATCGCTAAGACTAAGATGACGTCCGCAAGGATCCCAATTTTTTAAACTACGCAAGAATCCCAATTTTTTTCAAAGCTCTAAACCGGTGCAAAACATATGTGCGATTTACCGGGGCCTCGAGCCCGCCCTTGTTTTTAATCCCGTTATCTCTTAGAGTGAACTTCTTGCCAGTATTTTAATCAGTATCAAGCTTCTAAATTCAGCAAGCTATTTGTGGAAGCATGACCGCCGACCCTCAGCGGTATAGTTTATCATTTATTCTCAATAAGCATCGCTCAAAGAAAATTCTGTCAACAACAGAGATCAAACCGCGACACCTCTGTAGATGATAACTATGACTAGCGCACTAGCCCCCTAAAGAATTCGATATCAGGTTGTACTTAATAATAACATAGAGCAAAATTCGCAAAAGTGTTACGGTCTCTAAACAAATGTATAATAGTTCCATCTAGCGGACTTGAATGTAAAGCCACATGAAAAGGTTCAAAATAAACTTACAATGGAGCGGTTTGAATGTATACAATTAGGCCTTAAACACCCTACTGTGTATCATCAGTAAGTAGCATCAAATTCCAAAGTATTCAATGTCGTTTAAAATGTGTAATCAAGAGCAAAACTACAAGCGTGGTGTATAACAACCCTTCAGACAATTGATGTATTATATAAACTATAAAGCGAGACGCAAGACTACGCATCGACAATAACATTACAAAAAAATTACAAGGTTAATCATTTTAGCAAGTCAGAAGAACATTTATAGTTTTCAGCTTAATTCGTATACTATTGTTTGATTATGAAGTGAGTTATCACCTCCGGCCCTAATACAAAAACGGTAACGTGTTAACTCAGCCTAACCTAGAAGTATGTATACCACGTGGCCTAGATTTATTGTGTAGTGCGAGAATTTGCATTAATGAGACAAGTAATAAGCTAGTTATTTATATTTAAAACTTAGTTATTTGCGCTGAGAATCCATCACCA
>QVRM01002186.1:0-31877 GCA_003439945.1 Dermanyssus gallinae | reverse complement strand
GAAAAACAGATAATTAAGGGACAGCAGTCTTCTGTCAAAGTTCGGATCGAGGAATTCTGAATACTAGAATGGGCGCTGTTAAAGTATCATGCTAGACTCCAGGCGTCGTATTGTTAGATGACATGAAAAAATACGTTAATTTAGTCGCCGTTTTTAACTAAGAGGGATGGGAGAACCAGTCACGCTTGGCCGCGACAGCTTCTTAACCTTACACCTTTGTAGACTCGGATACGCCACCGATAGACATATGATACCTGCAAGATAGCAGCGGACAACTAGACCCTGGACCGGACCCTCCTGGAGGTAAAAAAAAATCGATGCACTGTTGACAACGCTGCGATACTGATGTTTGGCTTTATCTAGTTGTAAAGCTTTACATAATACGCTAATGTACAATACAATGCTCTCTTCCCTAGACTAATGATACTGACATGCGCTTTATTTCGGCTCGTTTTCGATCGGTAGTGAAGGAGGTAGTGTAACGGGGAAAAACATGCGTATTTTGTGACGAATGAAGCTAACCAACAACAACTCACTGATAAAGCCTCACTATGTATCCTAGTCTAGCCTGCAACGTTGGACTCCACATCTTACTTATCTACTTACATTCAAAAGGCAGTGGACGCCCATAGTATGATACATATGTCAATAAATGACGACACGTTGCTGTTCATGTTTTAAAAATTGGCTCATCAAAATCGATTTATTTAATTCTTCCTCCATAACTCGTACATTATCGTATTAATTATCATCATCATCCCTTGAATTCGTCATTGATAACGGCACAATCATGTCTGTTGTTACAGTTAGTGTGGTTACTATTTTGCCTCTTAGTTATCTCTTTACATTTACACGTTCTCGCTCTCTCTCTCCATATATATATATATATATATATATATATATAATATAATATATATATATGTACACATATATATGTATATACATATATACGGTTTAGCTAACATGACTAGCTTATTTCTTGCCGAACACGCTAACGACGAAGGCAGCCGGCGGGGAGGCAGTGTGTGCGGAGAAGGAAGAACCCCGGACGATCGCCACAGATCTGACCGCACTGTCAATCACGGTGTTAACGGTGCCACGTGACGGCGTCGAACTTCGTTCAGGCCAACGCCTTGACGCCAACACGAACGACAACGAAACGTCAACAGTATCAGTAGCATCAGCCGTCCAAGTAGAGGACGTAAGAACAATTGTTGTTGTTGTTGTTGATGTTGTAGTTCTTGTTGTTGTAGTTCTAGTTGTTATTGTTGTTTCAGCAGTAGCAGTATTATAGCCATCTTCTTGACAATATTTCTACATCGGGACTTCTCTCTATCGGCCTCTTGACTGTGTTCTGTAACGTCCTACTGTCGGTGTTTGCCCATTAAGTCATCTCGCCTCTCGCTCTCTCCCCCTCTCTCTATTTTTTTTTCTCTCTCTCTCTCTCTCTCTCTCTCTCTCTCTATATATATATATATATATATATATATATATATATATATATATATATATAGATATCGCTCTTTCTCTCTCGCTTTGTGAGATACGCCGCTAATAAGCTCACGTCTAAACATTTTATTCATACGCAGTATCGTTATAGTCACTAAGCATTCAATAGTAGTTGAAGAAGCAGCAGCAGCAGCAACCGACCGTAGTAGTAGCAGTAACAGCAGGGCCAATGGTCGTCGTAATTAAGTAGATTATAGTGTATGTTTAAGGTCTTTGTTCCGCTAACGGGTAGTCGTCATGATGCTTCAGCCGTGAAGTAGGGTTTATTTCATTGTTGTTGCGTTGGTTGTTGTTGTGGTCGTTATCGTAAATGTTGTTGTTGTTGTTATTGCTGCTGTTGTGTTGTTGCATTTCATATGTTGTTTTTCTCTAAGGTCGCAATCAAACACGATAATCGTCGCTACTGTTTTTATTTTGTTGTAGCTATCATTGTTGTATTTGTTATTGTTGTTGTTGTTGTTGTTGTTGCTATCGGCGATGTTGTTATTTCGTTGTTGTATCGCATTTGTCGTATTCCGCCTTGTTTGTGTTTACGACGCACCTCATCTATTCACAATGTGTATATGTATATATAAAATAGTCACGCCCTATCTTATCCCTTTACCACCGTAGCCATTCATCATGTGGACCAAAAAACGGCGACACAGGGACCAGAAATTGAGCGGAACTGCGGAAGCCACCTGTCGTTTTCACACCTCACCGCCTATTATCGATACGAGCCTCTGCCACGTTTTCATAATGTCCAGTGTTAGCTTCATCAGCATACACATTTCTGCGTAAGCATGTATATCAAATGCATGTATGTACGTGCCAATACAATGATATTTATGCGCGCGAGGTCATGGCAGTGCATCTGCAAGTCTATCCTGCGAAGACATGCATGCCTAATGCCCCCCCCCCCTCTAGACGCAATAATATCTTGTTCAAATGGGCTAACTTTACATGTAAGAACAATGCTTTAAATTGCAACTGTTTCATTCGCTCTACAATAGTTACAATCCTTAGAGTCATACACAATGCACGCCTAGAGTTAGTTCATCGCTCAAAGCAACCAGACAGATCTCTCTTGCGATCCACCTTCATCTGGGAATCGTATGCTAGTAGCGGACTTCTATGAACGCTCGCCTCACAATCCAGGACAAAATCCTCACGATGGATTATTATTATGAAAAAAACATTCATCTTGCCACTCGCGTCAAAGGGTAATCGCGACTATTTGCAGTTTTTCTTTTGTCATGTACATACTGCGTGTAGTTTAAAATTGTCTAGAATGGTATTACGCTCATTTTACTATAATCATTGTTTGTTCGTGCGCTGTTCATTTCAGTTGCAGCTGACCCACCTCTAGTTGTAGAAAGTCTCTGTTAGCGGCTCGTGTTGCTCTCTTCCATTTGTGTATTTGTCACGTTATCTTTATTACTGTCGTTTTTTATTGTTGTTGCGGCTGCTACTGTTGTTGTTGTGGCTGCTATTGTTGTTGTTGTGGCTGCTATTGTTGTTGTTGTTGCTATAATTTATGTCGTTACAGTGCTAAGCGTGTTAATTCGCTAGTCATTGCGGTTGTTGTTATCATTGTTGTCATTGTACACCGATTTGGGTAAGTGTACAACTATTGTGTTAACTATCTACGCTATTTTTCCTCCAACAGAGTCCTGGCTTCTGGACAATGATAATTGCGTGCAGTAGTGACCTGCATATTTGTATCACAGGAACAACAATGTTAATTGCAAGGCACTTCATCTTTGCGACGAGAGAGCGCATGGGGATCATGGACGACAGTAATAGTAATATCAGTATGAACATGAATACTCATAACTTTAATAATGTCGTTGTAACATCCTCAGCAGTCTGTTATTTACAGCAAGAGTATCTCGTTTTGGCAAGCGGCCTCATTAGTCTAAGCACAGAATAAATAGGTGAGAATATTTGCCACACATTGAGGGGATGGCCGGAACGCTATATGACAATCACTTGTGTGTGTGTGTGTGTAGCATATACGAATTTGTCAACGGGTGAAAAAACAAGGTGAAAATTCGATTGTTCATCATTGTTGACGAGTAATGCGACATCAGCGCTGTCAAGCGGTCTAACAGAACTTTCGTAACCGCAAAACAGAAACTAAGCTGGCACTATTTTCGAGCGGCCTCACGGGACGTAACTGAGTACGTGCGTTACCTACCGTGGTGCCCGTCTGGGATTGCAAGGGTAGACTTTCAGCGAATTGGTCGTGGATGTATTACAAACAAATGTTCAATGCATCTTAGGGAAATGAAGTGATACTACAATTGCCGAAGCGCTAGCAACGCTTGAACCGAGACGCTACATAAATCGTGAACTATCACCATACGTAACACAAACATGAACACAACAATTAAGTCGGGCTTCGCGAGGTACTTTATATATATATATATATATATATATATATATATATATATATATATCTAAATATGTATATATCACTGGTTCATTCGAATGAACCAGTAAGCTCTCTTTGGCAAGTATTGCGGAATTGATCATATCGAAGATTGCCTCACTGCTGTTGTGGCTCCTTTCCTCGACTTGCAAGTTAGGCTAAAGATAGCTGTCGTAACGTGCGCAGGGTCTTAAATGTACACCCAAACGGGATTTCATGTGTGCATCACCATCTTTGTTTATATGTGCACACGTGCATCTATGTATGTATATATGGATTCTTCTTTGAAGTCAACCACCTCTTTCTTCCACCTCTTACCTCGATCGGGCTGGTAGAGGGAAGCCCTTTTTCGCAAGAGCCACGATCTCGACTGGCTCGCCGGTTGTGACGGTGGCTACACTACACCATGCGTGGCCATTTAGCTAATTAAATTCGCCTTATGAACTTTTCAATTGGCGCCGTCAAAAGCAGCCGAAAGAGTCGAGTACCGATGAAAAAAAGAACGTCAACTACCGTTTGTACATAGCGGAATAAAGTAGAATGATGGCTCATTTTTTACATTTTGCTTTTACCTCCACCGGTTTCTTTCGCCATATGATACATATATATGCTCAATCTTCATTTCCCTTTATCTCGTGCTCTGTATGGCTCAGTTTTTACCTGCCTTGAAGTTAATTTTTACGCTACTGCTCGGCACCTATGTACATTTCTACTTTTCTATCGTTCTATCACATTATCTCTCTTAATATATATATATATATATATATATATATCTGTCTTTTCTTTCGCTGTTTTGTGCTTTTGTGAACGTCTGACTTGAGTGATGGGATCTATTAATGTAGACAGTGTGCATCAGACAGCTGCACGACAAATTGTAATACTAATAATGGTATTTTATGCAGTTAGCGCTGCTGAAACAGCTATCGTGAGAGTTTGGTAAGTAAGTGTACCTTATCATCCGTCAAATGCGATTTTTGTCTCTTCGTCTTCGATCCCGGGCTTACCTTGCGCGCACTCAAAGAATCAACCCACGTAAGCTAGTCAATTAACTAGCACGTTAGCTATCGGCAGCAAGCGACAGCGGTAGGGGGAGAAAGTAGTCAGATCTTCCCCAGCACTATAACGACATTCTAACGTCAAACGGCCTTTCTCGTTTCACCTTTTTCGATCCGGCATTCGAAAGATTCCGGTCAGCAATGCTAACTAATGTACGCACATACGTTACAAACTGATATATATATATACAGCCATTCATCCATCTAGTCGTACACACCTGCAGCTGCGACTGCCATTGTATTTACCGCAACAAGACATGCAGCGATGACGAGACAAGAGCGAGAGAAGGCAAACGTAACAGCTGTACAACATGTTCTATATATATATTCTATATATATATATATATATACCCGCTCATGCGCACTCCTAATAGATCATACATAGACACCTCACCATGTTTGTTATGCCACTTTTTTAAAGGAGCACTCCATTGCTTACGTGTCGCCTTCACTTAATTTGGAGGTCTACACCAAAACAGATTCGATCACAAAACTCCATAAGCTTAGTTACGCGTGAACTAAACTAACGACTTGTTGAATTTATGCAACGCAATGAATGAAGTAATGTGTCGTTGTGATGTGAAAATCACTTATTCGTGATGCCACGATTAGTCAATGATGCGTTCGTTCTGAGCTCTCTTGCTTTCTGCTGATCATCCGACATCATTGTTGTACAAATTGTGGTAACTGTATGAAAAAAATTTGACGCCACATTTGTATGTGATGTAAAGTGTAGGGTAATGTCGTGCATTTTTGAATTGTTGATTTTTTGGTATCCCGTCCTAATGCTGCTACATTCCTGATAGTTTTAGCTTGTAGTATGGGCGCGTATGTCTTTATGTTGTGTTATGTTCGCATCGACATCATTATATATTCGTTTTATTGAGAAGTTAAGCATGCATTATGTGGTGCCGTAAATGAGCCCTGTTGACACTTTATATAGGAGTACATCAACATAATTCAGGTGTATATGTTAAGCGAATAATAAATCAAATACGCCCCCATGCCCCACGAAACGTAGTAACAGTGTGGCAGTCATCATTAGCGTTTGTGCCTGTTAGCCTGTTAGTAACAGTCATTTCATTAGTAAAAGCTGTCCACCACAATCATAATTTTAAGAAAAATTATATTACTAAGAATTACAATATGACGAGTCATAATTGCAAAAATCGTCGACAAATATTTTCCTGAAACTAGTCTAGCCTGAACGACGACATCACAGGTGGACGGGCCGTTGAAGCCGTCATTGTCGAGCAGACTCTAACCGGGATGACGGTCACACGTGCAACCTTCATCATAGGCGATTGGCGATAACATCGTCATCATTCTGGTCAGGAGTTCACGGCCTACGTGTCGAGGGGGTAATCGACTAATCGAATAACGGTTGTAACGGTGGTGTTCACTTGGTGGTAAGTGGTAAATGACCCATCCATGATCATCATACTTCATCAGCAGCCAGCCACGATCATCGTCGCAGACCTGATCCAGTCTTTGATTGGAGAGTGATTGATGGATCAAGGCTTGCGATGTTAGCGCTGACGCTGCTGTTGACATTATGCGTGTGTAAACGGCTAACCGGGTCGTCCCGTTGGACGTGTTGCTATGTTCCTGCTACTGCTGATGCGGTTGCTGCTGTGCTGTTATTGTTGCTATTGTTGTTGCCTGTTTTCGGTACGATCTTCTACGAACCGTTCATTTGTTGCTACTGCTGCTGCTGCTGCTACTGTTGATGCTGTTGCTCTGCCTTAGACACTCGGTCCTTTTATTGTTGTTGTTGTGGTTGTGGTTGTTTTTGTTCTGGTCCTCGTTGGTGTCCTTGTTATCGTCGTTATCTGCTTCCGCGCCATTCTATGAGCTTCGGTATGTACAATCGGAATAGATCGACGACTCCTCGTTTATCGTCGATGGATACGGCCGCGGTACTGCAAACGAATATGAACAACCGTAAAACAACAACCGTGGTAGCTGCAACTGGTTACAGTCAGTATCACGATTACTTCTACTAATACTGCTGCTGTTGCTGCTGCTGCGACGACTACGAAGACGACAGCATAGTATCAACGACAAAACAACAACAACAACTCCTAACAATAATAAACATTTCAACAACAGCAACAACACGCCGCGTTCATTATTGTCAGCTATGTGATAGGTACTGGGCCAACCGTTAAATCTGTCTGATTGCCACGAGCGTTGAGGACGTATCATGCCGAACGGTGACGCAGAGCCGCAAACTGACTCTTTCTTCCTTTTTCTCATACTAACATTGACGAGAGACACGATTCGCCGTTGCGTCGTTTATTGCCGTGGGCACGTAATTGCGTTCCGACGAGACGACTACCCCCACCCCGCTCCCCCCACCACACACACACTCACTGTAATGAGAGTCCGATAAGGATAAGGCTGCCTCTGCTGTGCCTGGCTTTAAGCACACCGGGTAACTTAGCCGCGCACGTCGGCGCCTGATCCAGCCCTTCTTAATCGAGGTCCAACCAGTTATAGACTTGCTCATAGCGCCTAACGTTAGGTGGTTACTCGTTCGGACACGCTTGTGATAACGGACCATCTTGTGTACGAGCTCCAGTTGGTCAGTCAGTTTGTAATTTCTGACCGCAGAAAACTTCCCTTTACCAGAGGGATTGAGTACGTTTTTCAGCGTCAAGTTGTGTGGAGTGTACGCCAGTAACCATTACAGTTCTCAAGCTTTTTCACTGTGGGCTCTAAAACGTGTTGCCTCTTGCCAAGCACTGCTAGCACTGAGCACTGCATCTTTCGCAGTAAATCTGCTGCAGTTAAATTCGGATTGCGACAAAAACCCTCAGAATCATCGACTACGTTCGAACACACTTCTGGACGATGTCTATTTCGTAGGCCAAACAGTTGCGTTTATTATAAAAGAAGCACACCTATCTGTATTTTTTGCGCATTTTACAAAAACAACCAAGTATTCGCTAGAATTTGTGTGGTATTGCTATCATTGTCGTATCTTATTACCCATTTATATTAAGGGCAAGGTTTCATCCACGGCCGCTAAAAGCGTTTATTCACCCGTGTTACTGGTAGCTTTGTGATTGGAATTGTCTGCTTCTACTTTATTTAACAGAAAAACAAGTGGATCTGTTTATATATATGAAGTCCCGCAGGACCGCAGACGTCCTCTCTACATAGATCTTCAAAGCAGTTTCAATACCGATTCTGTTTCTGTCTTTCCTTCTGATTATCTGACCTCTATCTATCCACGTTTCTGTCTACATACGTGAGCTGAACCTACCCTTGTAGCCATACGAAGTGTAACACGCCTGCTTGCCCTCGCCGAACTCCGAGAGTTCATCAAACTCCTCCAAGCTGCTTTGTCGGCACATGGCAGCCGAGCCGTTTGAGCCGAGGAACGGCGATGAACTTGCGTCCCTGGGAAGAACGTCTCACCGTTAGTCGTACTACACAACTTCCGACGAATTCCCGATATCTACTAACTCATGTTGTCACTCATTAATCCACTAACGTCAGATCAATTTTATTCTGTCTAGCTAACTAGCTAGTCAGATAATTAACTACTCGTTACTGGGCCGTTACAAGGTCAGGCTAAACAGATATTTCGCCGTCCTCGGTTTCGGGTGACAGCTGTGGACGGGTGTCTGGACATCAGGAGACTCAGGTCACTCGATAGGTTCTACCTCAAACGACCAAGTAAGCTAATCAACTACATAATTACGGATGCTGTATCGTTATTGTTAGCGTGTAGTGGTAACACATGCTTTTTGTGTTGTACTTACAGTGCATTCGTATCGTCCGAGTACTGTACACGATGCTTTCCACCACCTAGAAATTCAAACCGACCAATACACACGTGCTTGTAAAGGACAGCGACGGCAGACTAGTAGGGCCAATGAGCCCACGTATTCACGTACTTATAACGTAAAAACATGATAGAAGGAAGAAACATGATAGCGTACGATTGCCGCGTCAGTCTAAATTTGACTACACCTACCCTCATTCTACCATATTGTTCAATACATATAAAAACCTAGTTCTAAAGATTGTGCCGCCTCCTAAAGCATGATGGTCAAGTTACTGTTAAAATAGGGTCGGTAGGCACCATATCTCAGCTGGTCTTGTCTTTGATCCGGTTATAACTTCGCTATAATTCAGTGTGAATAATGCTTCGTGCCGTTTCCGCAGTCTATTCATTACAGATCACTTTCGAAAGCTGCCGATCTTATTATAACTTTAAAAGCAGCCGATCTAATTATACCTTCAAAAGCTGCCGAGTCGATTTGCACCTTCCGTTTGAGCGTCGCGTTTTCTGCAGCCGCTGCAGCGGCTACCGCCCTCATTTGCTGCTCCTGCAAATGCACATAAGTTAACGCTTTCGTCGTTATTTTTGTCGTTGTCAGCTTAGATCACTTCCGTTCACACTGTTAGAGTGAATTTGTTTGAGCCAATCAAGCTCTGATCGTTTTTTTCTGATCTCAAATGGATAAAGAGCCACAGTAGATCCATCAAGTTCATGCGATATACGTTACACACACGTCCAACTCCTTCAGTGGTCGCTGCCGCCACCTCAGTGCTCTCACAAGTTAGCGCATTTGAGTTAAGCGGTTAGTACTGATTCGTATCTAAAATACAAAGTAAAAATAGTATTATGTCGCTATAGACTTTGTTCGCGATTACGGCGACACGTTGTGTCGCCAAAGACCCCCGACTCAGAGGCAACG
The DNA here is from genome assembly GCA_003439945.1 of Dermanyssus gallinae. Taxonomy (NCBI): domain Eukaryota; kingdom Metazoa; phylum Arthropoda; class Arachnida; order Mesostigmata; family Dermanyssidae; genus Dermanyssus; species Dermanyssus gallinae. Next base: position 22,185 of record QVRM01002186.1, on the reverse strand, counting down.
ACAAAACGTGCCTTTGAAGCGTTGCTCAACTTGATAACGCCTCTAATCCCCTCCTTGTGCGTATCAACGTCGAGCAGCCGGGCTGATCAAAAACTGAGTACGAATCAAACTGAAAATGACTGTAGACGTAAGCACGCAACGGGCCGTGTTGCCTTCCTGTCGATAACAACACGCCAACACGTCAACGGAACAAACTACGAATTTCTACGAAGAGGAGCCCGCAAACTAGTTATCAGCTTATTGTTGTTCAATCTAGACAAGTAGAGAGCAATTTAAGACTGCACGTAGTCAACAGTAGTTTGCCAGATATATTTTCAATTGACGCGTATGCCCTGTATATATATATATATGTATATATATATATATATACGGAAATAAACTTCTTATTATGTATACACTGAAAAAAATATATATATATATATATACATAATATATTTATATACGCATACCGAGCATTTGTGTATCTTGAAGTATCGAAGCGTCGAGCAAGAGAGCATGCGAGAAAACAGCACCTTCAGCGTAGCTTATTGCTTCGTGTGATATTTAGTTCCCTTCTGCCAGATGGGCGGGCGACGGTGGCCCCTCCGTAGTATTAGCGCCCTAGCAGGGCAGAACCAAAGTCCGAAGTGCCGGAGTCTATCCATGCACAATGTATTTCTGCTGCTGCTGCTAGTGTTGTTGTTATTGTTCTTGCTGTTGTTGTTGTTGCCCACTACTGACGCGGCTGCAGCTACTGCCACTGCTGTCTGCGTGGACTCTGCACTTTGCAGCGTTACTGCTGTCCGAGATGGGGGACGGGCGCCTCGGCCTCCCTTGAGAGGCGTAGACAGGCGTAGACAGACAATATCAAGCTGTCCGTCCAGCCGCGTTTGCCACCAACCGCTGGTCCTTGCTCCCACCTCTCTCTATGGCAAATCACTGAACTGGCACACCAATAACTGCTTGGCTACTTTTGGCTGACGGCTCCTTCCTACGTTGTCGTTGTTGTTGCTGTTGTTATTGGTGGTGTTGTTGTTGTTATTGGTGTTGTTGTTGTTATTGGTGGTGTTGTTGTTGTTGCTGTTGTTGTCGTCGTCGTCCATAAGGCCACTGCGCATACACACGCACGCACACACACATATATACGCGTGCATACTATATATACACGTACGGATAGACTTTGGCTAGCATCAGGTAGTGCGGTATCTCATCCTTCTTGGCCTGCCAAGTACTCCCTATTAGGAGGGACCTTAACGCTGTCTCGTCGCAGTGGTAGTAGCGGTAGTAGCAGAACAGAGACTGCATACTCTACATAGTATCAAGAGTATGCAGTGTCTGTCGTCTTTGTTGCCATATCACGCCAGAGCAACAAAACTGCCTCCTCTTTCTTTCTCTTCTTCCTCATATGTCTTGTATGTATGTCAAGCCGGCCTGGCGTGCTCGTCTAGTGTGTGCAAGCGTCTCGCGCGTTGTAACAGGGTGTACTCAACAGCGACGTACAACGAACGACGTATCACTTCATGCAGGAAGACCTATTTACGGTTGCATAACACGCCAAACACGCAGCCGGCTGCCGTGTTGGCATAACTATTAACTACGCAAATACGTGTATTAGGCTAAAACAAAACGAGGCGGGTGTTAGGTTAATGACGCAGTGCTGCTACGACTGATGGTATGTAGCATGTTGCGTCGTCGTCGTCGTCGTCTTTAGCGTCGTCTTGCCGTGTAAACGGCAACAGATACAAAGCAGCTATTGTAAAAAAAAACGAGATCCGGACGGGTGACGGGTTGACGAACCCTAACGGTGCGCGAAAACACCAGTCGAGCTCCCCAGTGTCTTCGTGTCTTGCGACGACCTCAGGGCCATTGCAGCAAACGACCGACAAGCTTATCAAGACACAAATATCGACCGACTGAGTCAGAGGAATCTATATATATATATATATATATATATATATATACCGAGCAAGATGGCTTAGTGGCAAAGCCTTTGCCTTGCATTCGGGAGGACTGGGTTCAAGACCGAGACCGGCCACTCTTAAATTGGTTTGCATGGTTTCCAATTTAGACTAGGTAAATGCCGGAGTGGATTAAAATTAGCCATTACAGGAAAAAAACCGTACACGGGCAATAGTCAAATCTTAAAATATATATATATATATAGTGGCGGCGTGGTCTAGGGGACTAGTTTGCTAGGCATGGTTGTCATCTACCGAGTGTTCAATTTATGTTGTTGATCGAATTTTCCTTAAGTGATGTTCATTGAGAATACATTATAGACGATAAGCCATACCGCTGGTATTTAACGATAATGTTGCCACAAGAACCGCAAGAGAAACCCTAGATATTTCAACATGCTCTCGCTCTAAGCGCCCCTGATATAATATGATATAACAAGTGGGGTAGCATTGCAAATGGCTACGCGCAAATGGCTGTGTCGAACAGATTCAACGGTCACTTGTGATTTTCGAGGGCCCCTCTCGTAGGCCTTCTTTCTAGACGAATGTAATAAAGCGAAATCCCTCGGGTTGAATGTTGCATTATGTGCTAAGAGTGCAATAGTCTTGACGCGGCGTACGGGCGGAGAACGCATAATCTTCACTTTCCGAAATTAACTGTTAGACTCTGCTCCAGAGCCGCGACAGCTGCGCAGAGTAGCTAAAGCTACCTGTACAGCGGGTTGATGAACTCGCTGCCCGTTGATGAACTTTCACATCGGGTATGCCATTGCTGGTCTTGCTCGTACTGTCGCAGACATCCAACAAGTAGAATTTCTGTCTTAACGATGACAATAAGGATGGCCGTGCCTTCACCTCGCGGTGGAGCTCATTGTGGCAGTCGAACCTCTGTTAACTAAGAATCTCACATAGCCCGATCCAGCTATGTATGTGATTTTAGTCCTGCAAGCAACTTGCGCCCTACGGTTTAAACTAACCAGATCTAACCCTACTCCTAGCTCTATAAGTAGTCGTCTACTACTCAATTTTGTTTCTACTACTACTACTACTACTACTACTACTACTACTGCTACTACTTTTACTACCGCGATTACCATGAGTAGCTCTTTTCTTCCGGCCCGACCGCCTCTAACCGCACCGCATAATTATGACTCGTGAATAAAGGTGCTTGGTTGACTTGACTAAACCACGGCTAACAAACGCCACTCAATCTGGCATACAACTGACGATTCGACGAGCTTAGTTAACATCGGACATCGAAATCTCGCCACAGACGCGAGTACCTCACGACCTCACCAACCAGATCATTTAGATTGCCGCGCCCCCCGAAACCACACGCTGCACTTTCGCCCGCCAGCCAACTCACAAGCGACAGGTCACGGCACGCCGCAGTCAACGAGCAATGACGCCGACGATCAAACGAGCAACCAACTCTAATTTCGTTCATGCACCGTTTGCGATGACTGCTCGCTCACTGCTTACGTAGACACACGCACAGTAAGAATAGGAGACATACAGATAGAGAGAGCCAGGCTAGTGGACATACAGAGAGAGAGAGAGAGAGAGAGAGAGGAAGCCAGGCTTGTGGACATACAGAGAGAGACAGCTAGATGGATAGTGCGTTCCTGCCGGTGCAGTGGTAGCCTGGCGTTCGAGTTCGGCTGGTGACCGGCCGTTGTAGTCAGAGAGTTCGGAGAGCAGAATAAAGGATGAAGTCACCACACCAAATGAACGTAACGACGACGGCAGCGTCGCCACACGAAAGCGCCCACGTCGACGACCTTAGTGTTGCTGCCCCCTCCCCCCCGCTTCACCCCCTCCCCTTTACCCCCGTCTATCCCTTTCATTCCCTGTCGTCGTCCCACACAGCGCCCCGCCCCTTGGCAGCCGAACAAGGTCTTGGAGGCCAAGCAAGGCCGACCGTTAGGGAACGTCGAATCGCTGAGGCTTGCGGAGCGGCAGTCATGGTCGCATCATTATACACTTTTTCTTTGCATAATGGGACAATGCTTTATATCCATCCTTCTCTTTGTACAACTACCGAGCTGCAACGTGGATGCGGCGGCGGCGGCGTTCCTGTTCCTGCTACTACTACTACTACTACTGCCTCTGCTTTTTCTGGTAGTGATCGTGGAGCTCGGAGCGGCTGTTTCTGCTGCTGCTGCTTCTGCAGACATGTAGCGGGGGGCGGAACGGGGGGCAGGACGGGGCAGGGAGTGGTGGCAGGGGCCGTGGCGTAAGGAAGCCGGGCCCGCTCAGGACAACGACGCCAACTACGGCCGAAGACAACGAGAAAGGAAGAGGGGAAGACGACCGACACAGTTTTCAGCTCGTCGTCGTCGTTCTGCTCGTCGTCGTCCGAGCCCACCTGATATTTGCATAATGATGATAACGGCGGTCGGTTGGTCGGGCAAGCTGGAAAGCAGACTAACTGACTGAGGCTGCCGGCCGGCCGGCCGCCCGCTGTGTGGTCGTCTTCCGCTTCTGCTACTGCTGCTGCTGCCGCTGCCGCGACCGTGTCCGCTTCTGCGCGCGACCTCAACGACGTTCAGTCGCAGCAGACGAAATGAAGAAGAGCACGACGAAGCAAAGCACGTCGAAACTTGGGCTTGCTTCGGAAGGCGTGTGGGGTCGTGGGTCGTCTATCACCCTTTCACTACCTCTAGCTTTTCTATTCTCTATCTTACTCCTTTCTATCTCTCTTACCCCTTTCCATCCCTCTCTTCCTTCTTTATATCTCCCTCTTACCCCTTCCTATCGCTCTCTTACCCCGTTCCTCTCTCCCGTAACCCCTTTCTATCTCTCTCCCTCCCCCTATTTTTCAGGTCTCTCATTATCCATCTCTTCCTTCTACAGAAGGACGGCAAGCAAGCATACCGACTGGCTGCCGACGCAACTCTAGCTTTCGGCGATGAGAACGGGCATACGGGCGTCGAAGGGGCCTGACCCACTACGACAGAAAGGGCAATCGCATCAGAGGGGCAGGTGGCACAAGATGGCAAGGTGATCTGATTTCCGGCGATGAGACTTCTACCCACCTATGCCCATACTAGTAACCTACGTTTGTTCGTGAATTCGTTCGTTCATACATACATACATGCATACGTATCCATCTACGTACCTCTGCAGCTGCTACGGCTGTACTAAACCTCATATACTAAAGCCCAAATAAAGGCATGAAGCATACGCGATGCTTACTTCTAGATCTATCTTCTTCTCTCTGTCTCTCCTTTGATCACTCTCCTAATCATTATGGCGATGGCCGCCACGACCCGAGGAATACTTGGCGGTCACTGAGTACTGCGGCGGCGTCGGCGGTGGCCCAAACAGCAGCCCCGCTGCGCCGGCTGCTGCTGCTTCTATTACTCGAAACTACCACCGCTGATGCCGGACTCGAAGATCACTTCCCCGCTCTGCCCGGACAGATCCTCCACTTTGCCGCAGTGGGTGAGAAGTGGTAGATCCACTGCACAGGCACGGCGAGCTCGACGTGTAGAAAGATTGCCGTCACTAACAATTCCGGCCGAACCGAATGCAGCAAGAGGCGAATGGAGGTGGGCCAAGTCAACTAACTAGACTCGGCAAAAGTTGTGGAACAGTGCACTGCACTAGGTGGTTGTAATTCAAAGTCACATGGGCAATCCTCTGAACAGCACGATAATGTATTATAATCATACAACATCATTATATATAAGGCGAGCACTGCCGAGCGTGCAAACGTATTGTAAATGATTAATAAATCATCACAATATTTTCTATATATATATATATATATATATATATATATTAGAAAAGGTTGCTTTTATGATCTTTCGCGGTAGTTTCTGAAAAATGCTTCTTTATAGCCGGATAGTTCTAATCGTTCTAATAACTGCAACGTTTCCATGCATAGAATTGAATCCTGCTCAGGTAGACTCATTGTATTTTCTTGACTGTGTACTGGTTGAGCATGTCTTGTAATTAAATTACTTCACTGGAAACGTTAAATGGTGCTAGAGCTTGACAGCTTTCAGCCTGGTGTAGATCCAGTTTGCGTTTATGACGCTTTGATAATGGCATCTTGCTCGGGTACCCGGATCCTGCCCACTGAAAGTCTACTTAGATTTAAATTGTGCAAAATGCAATAGATGACTTTACTAAGTCGGTAAATACGCGTAGAGTAAACACGACCCCTTCACAGGCGCATGGGTACCGTTCTACTGTGCTGTTGTGACCACCAAACACGTTTCGTCGCTTTAATAATTCTACCAATCTACGCAATATGATCAATATAAGGGCTTAATAAATCTTTAGTCGAAAGTTTTTGACTTGTGTTTTTGAGCCATTTGAGCCATCTGATTGTAATGGGCTATCACCCCGTTTGCATGCGTAGAGTGCAGACTATAGCGGTCAATATCTGATGACTGATGTTAGGTGTATATGTGTGTGTGTGGCTTATAAATCACTTTGTAGCGAAATAGAAACGTGCCACATTTCTGTCCTGTTTTGAAAAACACCATTTAAGCGCTGATGCTTTGAAAGCATCGACCTCCGAAATGCGGAAACGTACATGTAAATCTGATGACGTACCTTAAGTTTGCACGGGTCCTCATAGGTGTGCTGGCGATCATCGTCGCCATTCGCCGTAGGATTCGGGAAAAGTTGGCCGCCTTGGGCTGTTGTCGAGTAGCCCGTCGGGTAGTAGAACGTCTGCGCGCCAATCGTGCTCCCGTTGCACTGTTTGCTGCACGCCGAAAGCGCCTTGCACGACGAGGCCATCGTGCCGGCGCTGTGACGCGACAACGTCCCCATCATAGCGCCGCCTCCGCCGCCACCTCCGCCGCCCATCGGAGCCACGTTGGGGTAGGTCTTTAGTGTCATCGAGTTGCCCGAGTCGGTCTGGTTGTCTGCAATAAGAAACGGACCCACACACAGGTAGATGAGGTTCGCTAGAGGTTCAACTCCGAAACAAACTAGGGCGTCACGCCGCATATGCAGCTACAGCCCATTGCTCGCGTTATTGCTTCGGAACGTGACACTGCTTGTAACACAGATAGAATAACACGTAACGTATTTATTAATTTTTTTTAGTGCATTCAACCCAAATCTGTTGTAAGCTCAAGAAAAATCGCCAGAGAAAAGGGGGTATGCGTCAAACCCACGACCCCCGACGTTCAAGTATTATTGCATAACTACATGAGTAAGCAAAGTATGTTATGCTGTACTATATGAGTAAGCAAAGTATTACCTAACAAAAACTAACTTTAACGTTATCAATGGAGAATCCTATTGCACTCGGTATTAATAGAGAATCTTATCGCGCTCGGTGCTAATGGAGAATCTTATCGCTACTTGTTAGTTTGAGCCCGGTATACAGATATTAGCAGTAAATTGCAATTCTACGGCAAGATTCTTACATAGTTCCTGTAGTCTCTGATCCCTCTTTCGGGTTGAAAGAAGGAGCACTGATATAACGGCAATGATGACGATGATGGCTGCCATGACGCAAAGCAGCGGGACCATCCACGCACCACCCTGCAAACCGAAGAACGTTCGAATTAACCAAAATTGCATAACTATCGCCTCATAGAAGTCTTGATCGTAAAGCATTCTAAGTTCATACGGCTCCATGCATGCTGTCGCTACTGCCTAATGCGTGAAAGTCGTTGACGATAAGTACGCGCGGCAACGCTTTTAAAAAGGTGAGCTTGGGCATGAACGCTTAGCAGCACACAGAGCCTTCTCGCAGACGTTACAAACACTTCTCAGTTTGTCGTCCATATGTGATCACAATACATACCCCAGTAGTGTATAGGTACTGCATAACGTGATCTGATCAAGCACGCCCGAAAACGAATGATTGTATTCAAAATCCCTTCGTGACCAATTAAATGAACATATTTGTTATGTATCGGTTTGGCAAATAAATTGTGCCCTCGCCAAAAATTAGGTGTAATCATACCCTAGTTATATTTAATTCCCTACAAGACAAATGAACGACTCTAAATAAGTTTTTTTTTCATACAAATAGGAAGCGCCTGTTAGTATTGCAACCGTTTTCACTCTACGTTAGTTTCGATAGAACTTCTTCCTGTTCGCTGACGCGTCCTTGACGCAGTTCACCCTGTCAGGGCTGTAAACACGAGTACAGTACTTGCATTTCATACATGCCAACGACATTCAGATCGCTCGATAATCGAGTGGTTGAGTGGCTTAAGAGCCTTGAAGTTCTTGCGTAAAAACGCCAAAAAAAGCAAATGCATTCCTGAATAGCAATGCTCTACCGAACCGTACCCCAGACGGGGCTTTCCCGCGCATCCAAACTATTGAAGCGTGCCCTGTGAGGCTCCCTTGGCGCGCATAGTGGACGCCCGATGGATTCACATGAGGATACGATGCCGAAACGATGGTCCTGTGTGCTAAGCAACGCCGTTGTCTTTGCTTGCCAGCTCTACAGGAGAGAAAGCATTTTCTTTTGAGGCCTTTATCACGGGATATCTCTTTGATGATTGTTGTCGATAATGGCAGTTCTGGTCTCATGGTAATTGCAACAGGCCCTCTTGTCCCGCGTCCGATCCGCCTACCGGCGGCAGCCCTAGGCACCGTCCGTTGTTCGTCGGAGCAGAGGACTCGGACGATGGCCGTTGCGCTAGCGGTAGGAGCGGCAGCAGATGTTGGGGGGCATAGAGTCGTTAGGCGTCTCTGTGGGCTAACAGGGGTAGGCCTCTCTCGAAAGGCGACGGCCAAGGACTAACCCATTGGTGTCATACAACGAGGAATAGAAACAGGAACGGGGGAGCGAGCACTTCTCCTGGGAGCATCACAAAGAACAGCCCGAGGCTCTTCAAAGAAGTGTGCTCTCCCTCCAATACGCATGTATGTATGTATATATATATAAATATATATATATATATATATATATATATATATATTTATTTATATATATATATATATATATATATATATATATATATATATATATATTATATATATATATATATATATATATATATATATGAAAGAATGTCAGCCAAACCATTAGATTTATATCTATAAGGTTTGGCTGACACTCGTTTAGATTGCAATTATCTGCACAAAAGTTTTCGCGATAGGAATATAGGTGAGATGAGGCATTCGGCAGAAAAAAAGATTCGTGGGTGTTTTGTTGGGCGTCATCGCTGAAGGTACTCGATAATTAAAGCTCCTTTGCTTCTTTGGCAGCGCTGGCGATCTGGAACATGTCCAATGGCTCGCTTATAGTAGCAACACATTATATATAACAGTCTCACACACACAATATGTAACTGTCACCATAGTGGCTATTAACGAGGGCGATGTATCAGGCGACTTTGATAGAACTGGCTCAGCCGTACAGTCATTATGTAATGAACAGGCCAGAGTCGCAGCTTAGGTGGCCCACTGGAGCGTTTAGTAAACTAGCTCATAGAATTAAGAAGAACATCTACATAGAGGGCAAGCTCGTGAGTGTTTAGATTGCTTAGGCTTGCTCAAGATGCTACAATGGAGCACCTTTACTAGAGATCCAGCTTTATCCATTAGTATTAACCAAAAATAACCGCAACACTATTGGGAATAGTAACTAACCGGTATGATGAATGGGCTTTTATCTTAAGCACAATGTTCGTGCCTACGCCTTGCTCCCATATATATTATATATATATATATATCCGTGGTGGTTCGAGTGTCAATATCTGTATACGTGTACAACCTGAATTAACCGCATGCTTACGACGGTAATGGGCTTAGGCTGGGATGCCTCAGCATCAGCAGCTGTGGTACCACTTGTATATATGTGTAGTTAGCAGTCAGTAATAGATGCAGTAATAGTAGAAGTCGTTATACTACCAGTGCTAGTAGTAATGCTCAAGACCCCTCGAAAATATTCAGTAGTTATAAAGTAATAGATAGAAACGTTGCGCAGACTTTTCAAGATCATGCGGCACCACTAGACTATCCACTAGCCGCTGGCGATAAGGAAGTACTGTTGCAAACCATATAAAGGCAAAGCAGCGTTAATAAGCACTTCTGCACAATTCGTTTTTCGTCGTTTCAGCTCGTTGCTTCCCTATATATATATATATATATATATATATATATATATAATATATATATGTGTTCAGATTAGTACTGTTCTTTTTGTTTACAGCTAGCCTTTATTAATAATAACAGTAGTAGCTGTAACCTTAACAGTGAAAAAAGCTAGGATATTTACAGTATTATGTCCCGAGCAGCAGGTGCGCAATCAAGATGGAAACCCTCAGGACTAAGTGAATGAATGACAGTGAATAAATGAGTGAGCGAGTGAGTACGGCGACCCTGGCCCGATAGTGTGGCCTGCGGTTCGGACCGAGTGATCTCTTTACCTGTATGCCTTGCAGAGGCCCACGATGCTGAGTTGCCGTGTCAGTGTTGATCCGCTGGGGTGGCGGCGGCGGTCGCCTCCCGTCGGGTGTCAGCGTCCCCACCAGATAGGCTGCTTCGGAGTGGCCCGCTTCGCTGTAGCTCCAGACGGATAAATCGTACCATGAGCCCGGCGACAGGTCGGTGATATAGACCGTCTGAAACACGCACACGTAATAACTGTGTTTACTAGTCGCCATTGTAATGTAGTGCTATCAATATTTGGATATATATATATATATATATATATATATAGAGTGAAGTTTATAGCTTCTATTAGTGCTATAAATTTAAAGCCTGGCAGAGATTGACGTTTCCTCTCGTCCCCCCTGAATCATCGTCTAGGCATTGAACGAACTAAGGTAATCATTTTCACTGCAGTACCTAGCAGAGTGTTCATTAGCACTTTTTTTCGCTGAACGTTAAGAGACCCTGAGTTTTTTTACAGTGTCGATTTTTGAGATATCTTAGAAAGCTATTTCGTTAAGGCTCAGCACGCAACAATGATGTGGTGGGTGCAAAGACGCCCTGAGTTGAGCAAGGTGGCAAAAACAAATAGGCATTGCTTACGCAGCGACGCCGGCTGAATGCACGTATAAAATGGGAGTACTTGGTGAGGAAGGACTCTTCCTCGTCTCGATTGCTAGCGACCGCTTATATTGCTTTGGCTCTCGTAAAACAGAATAGCGGTGCGGCTCATAATAAATGTCTTGTCCGGATAAGGACCGCCGGTACTGTTCGAACTTGCAAAACCTCGGCGGTGGCTTGATGATGGTGAACAGTTTATAACAACAATAAAATCGTGGTGAGGGCGTGGTTCATCGTCGAATCCTCAGTATAATAGCCGCAGGAAATTAAGTTTATCCTTCGAGAAAGCGGGGGCAGTGATAGCGTTCACTAGCGGACGTCGCCGACGATCAGGAACGCAACATGATTATGGGCCGTTTAGGATCCCGATACAAACTTCGCCGACTCTACTAGCTTATGTGCCAAACGGAGGGTCAACCGAGATCAACGTGATAACATTAAAATATATATATATATATATATATATATATATATAAGCCAAGATTGTAGATATTTATTTTTTTCATGGATTTAATTTGCTATACTCCATGAAAAAAATGTATTGTAGTAGTTTGTGACTTTTAAAGTTACTGCAACGCGACACCACGGTGTCCGCTCTAACTGATAACTGCCGTCTGGTAGAAGGGAATAAGAGCGGGTTATAAAGATGTTGTCAAGTTATTACCTGACATGCGAAATTGGATGAATGTCCATCTCTAAAGATTGCCAGATTTTGTTTACGAAAACCAATTCGATGTTCTTATTCAGTCTGGGTATCAAGCTACCGGAAAAGCAATTTCTTACTCAGTCTTAGTCTATCATTTAGAATTTGTCTTCTTTTTAAGATGCATATGTACTGTGTACGTTTTTTCGTTAGCTATCCCCATAAAGGTCTATTTTTTCCACACCCCCTTGTTAGATTGTAACTCATGAAGTTGATTCTCGGAGTTCACCACGTTTTTTATAGGCCGTGCCTTTGGCCTCGATTCAGCCACCTTTTTATGAAACATTTTGCTAGCGGACAAACTCGAAATTTGGCAAGTGACAACAGGCTAAATGTGGCTAACAATCATAATGTTGAGTTCACCGCTGTCATTATGTCATTTCGTGATTTGCAGGATTTTGTGTATATCTGCTAAGCGCTGCTCACTTCGCATTTGTGAACGAGCTGTTATGACATAATGATAAGCAGTGACTAGCGATTTAGCTTACATACAAAGCCAACGTCAAAGGATTTAACGTTTATCTATAGCGACCGTTTTTACTCTTGCCCATATTACTTTTGCTATTGTTTTACTTAGCGTTATCATCCGTATGCCATTCCAGAACATTGGCATGCATAACATTACGCCTAGTTAAAGTTAATTGTTGCACGCGATGACTATCGAATGATAACCAATCCACAATCATCGTGTACATATCTAAAAGCTTTCTAGTTAAGCAACATAAAAATAAGTACAATTCTGTAAATAATTCTAACTTCGTTCATTGTTGGACTAAGCGATTTTCCCTGAATAGGCTCTACTTCTCTTTCCCTTGGAACATGTGTTGTCATACCCGTGCTGCAGTGCCTCGTTTAATGATTACCTGACACTCAGGTGGGTGTCGACACTAATTTGACACGGCCAGTCGATTGCCGAAGAAACGATTTGAGACAGTATGGTGTAGATCGCTGCGAACGAGCATTTTCTCCGTAGAAAAGAGCGTAGATCGATGTTTTCCAACACCGGTTTGCCAGTAGTGTGTATATAACTTTACAGGAAAGCATTTCTGTCCAGCTGCCCGCTCGAGTACGGTAAGCCCACAGCTCACATCAATCTGGCTGCGCGGATAGCTATTTACGTGTGTGCATGCATAGGTGTAGGTGTGTTGTAAGGTAGGAAGTAGATAAGTGTTGTTAGAGGGAATGTTTTCCAGGCCCCTGCTATTGTATAGATGAAGAAACAACAACATGACAGAGGACGCTGGCGTCGCATACGAAGTGAACAGCACCACATCATAGACTCCATCAACATCATAAAAAAATGAATGAGAATGGCGGCGGAGTCTCTCACAGCAGTAGCAACAACAGCAGTAGCAACAGCAACAACAACAGCAACAACAACAACAACAACAATAGTAACAACGACAATGACGGCAGGCTGCCACGCGACACCCACCTGCTGTTCGCGGGGTATATGATTGGAGTAGATGATCCAATCTCCCTGGAAGTCTCTCGGTTTATAGCGCACCTCGTAGAACAGAATGGGACAGCCAGCCTCGCGCCAGGAGCTCAGCGACAGCCTCAGCGCCGTCTGGTTCACGTCGGAGACCAACGCCTCGACAGGCGGGGCGACTGGCGCTATTGTGCCGCGGGATGATGGTGTACGGGATGATGGCGGCGTACGGGTGAAGAAAGACGTCCATGAACACCCGTAATAGCCGCGATGGGAACAACAACGACCATCACGATACGTCGCAGGCGGATACGGCGGATAACAAACGGCCCGAACAACAGCAGCGGCAGCAGCAGCAAAAATAGTCGTTAAAAACAATTACATTTGTTGTTGTTTGGTTTATTATCATCATCACATCATCACAATCATCGTGATCACACTTTATATTGCAATATGTTGCTGTTCGTTCCGGGAAAGCTTTCATCTCGCCGATGGTGGGTACGTGATCGTAAAGGTTGCTGGCGTTCAGATAGACTAAAATCGTTCATGCGTGTTTGCCAGGGATTATTATTATTACTATGGTCGATCTTCGCTCAGTCGCATGAAAAACGATTGCTTATTATCGCGCAACGTTTACATTGGTCTATGTATCTTAATTTGCCACCGCATACGGTGGGATCGTGATCGTCTTCTTCTAAGATGGGTAAACCTACTATATTTGGGTGTGCCTATATCGTCCTAAGAAAACGAACTATACCCACGCATAACGTTGTAACGAATTTTACTCCGATGACGACACGCGCTGAAAAACAGCCATGTCGAAACATAGAAAATTGCGAATTTCCTTACTCATTCGAGATGCGAACACTGTTCAGTCGGCACGTGCGCCCCTTCTTGATGGGAAGCGTACCCTAGAGAACATTGCTATGAGCTCTTTTTAAACTACTTTGCAATCCGCCAGCACCCGATTTGCGTGAAGAGCACACGTAGACCTCGTCACCTGCTCTTGTATTCCCCCTCTCTCTATATACGTACTCCTGTAGTCAACAACGTTCTGATTTTGGCGCGCTATAAGTTTCCACACTTGTGTGCTGACTTCACCTACACATACGTACATTCATAAGCACACATCCGGGCATACACCCGGACGAACGCATTCGAACATACAGCTACTACTACAGGACATACAGTAACGCACACTCTAACTACCTAATATGCTCGAGAGAGAGAGAGAGAGAGAGATCGACCCTGCAAAAAGCGTGTATACGATGAGAAGTGGATCGCTGGTGTGCAGCGAACAGGCCGAATTGCCAAACCGCCATAGCAGCTCCGCTGTTCCGTCAGTCGATCGGTAAGAATCAATTAGCTGTTCCGCCCTATTGTCTGTACGCTGGCTGGTACTATGACCACTTTACTATACGCACATAACTAAGCTGTCGATTGCTACGACGAAATAGCAACAACTGCAACAGCAGCAGCAACAACAACACAAGCAATGCATAGATACCACAGTAGCAGCATCTCGGCTACTAGCAGAGAGGCGGAGGAGTGGTGGGTGGCCTGCTGCGCTGGGCTAAATAGGGCCTGTAGTGGCAGAGATGGAAATCGATTGCTGGCACATACATGCACACGTCGTGGTTCACCACGCAGACGACACATGCCCAGGCATGCAAGCGTACCACACAAACACCCAACAGATCGATCGACAACAGCCTCAACAACATACGTTTTCCATTAGTGGCCGCCTCGAGAAACTCGCCAGGCTCGCTGTGGCCGACGTCGTTGTACGCTGTCAGGTAGACGGTGTACGTCGTGCCGCATTTCAGGCCTGAGAGCAGCTTCGAGCTGAGCTGTCGACTCAGGCGTTCCTCGATGAAGCCGCCGTTACCGTGCTTGTAGTGCGCGATGAAGCCCTGCACCTTGTCGACGGGTCCGTGCCTCCCACGCGACGTGCAGCGACGTGGCCGTCGACGAGATCAACTTCACCCGCGGCGACTCAGGCGGATCTACGCGCCGAAGAACAAGAAGAACACACAGCCGACCCGAGCATGATAATCACAGATCCCACATGCCGATAGATAGATAGATAGATAGGTAGATACATAGATAGACAGATAGATACATAAATAGCCGCAACAAAGACAACGTTGAAAGACCCACCTCCGGCACCAGGACCACCCAAACGGGAACGGGCCACGTGTTGATAGGGATAACAATAACAACAGCAACCGTTTTTTTTTTTTTAAAACGTTGTTCACGTGCTTTATGCGGCTCTGGTTGTTGCCAACATGTCTATAATATATACAGGGCCTTCTAGAATTCGTTCAACAAACTTTGGGGTCTAGTACGACTCACCAAAAAATCATTTTTTTAAATGAAACAAATTGGGCGAAAATGTTTTCTTTTGGAGTGAGCGCGAAATTACCAAAAATGGATGTATCATGCTTTTTATCCTGACATATCTTTACTAAATCTGTGGCTGCGAGAGCCCCAGCCATCTTATCGACAAGCCAATCATTCCTGCGTGTTCGGAGGAAAATTTTGCATTGTAAACTGTTGTATTGTATTCTACGTTAACGTAAAGCAGAAGAAATGTTGTATTGAAGATAATTCTCGAGAACTTAAATGATTTGCAATTCTCATATTTTGGTTTTCGCGCTCAATTACCCACACACGTGTATGGTCTTTGTTCTATTAGAAAAATAATTACTTTGCAGAGTTGTACTAGATCCCAAGATTTATTGGACGAATTCTAGTATACATATAAATATATATATATATATATATATATATATATATATATAAGAGCAGCAAAGGCATCAAGAATACATAGTCGCAACCCATTTAAATCCAGTCATCCTCTTTGCGCCTTGGCATTCTTAAGATTACCTTATCTGGCTACTTTAGGTTGCTTTCAAGACTGCTTGATTTTGAAGGGTGGTTATTTTCGGTTTTAAGAAAAATTCTGCGAATCTTCTTGCCATAGACCAGGTCGCACGGCCTTTGAGAAGCGCCCCTACAAGATTTCGAAATGTCAGGGATCTTTCCAGTCTGAGGTTCCATGAGAGAGTAGCCTAAGCTTTAGAAAAGCACAGTGTTCGTAACAGTGTCTCACGTCGTCTAGATTGCCTCACATTGCTGGTGTCAGTTGATGAGGGTATCTATTTCACTGATTAGTAGTCCTTCTGTCTCGAAGGTTTGAAGAAAATTTTATTTTAAGGTTCCACGGAATTTGTCTAGAAATAGCTTGACTATGTTTGACGCTAGAACGCGTCCTAATTATAGGAATATGCCCGTCTTCACGAAGTGCTTTATTTATGACGTCCCGTGAAAGCCTGTTACACATATTTGATACATCTACGACAGTATTGCCGGTTTGCCCTCTCGCATTTTCTGTGCTTCAGCTAGGTTTAAAATGTTGCTGATATATGTATGGAATGTACCCAGCTGCTTGGGTAGGCAGGGCGGTATGCCAAGAGGTTTCCAAGCTTGTACCCTTTATTTCAAAGGTTTCTTTTCAACCTCCCAACACGACGAGTTGCAGGCTTCTTCCAAAGATACAAAAAAGTTCTGGCCGGTGCCCAGCAAAAGGTGGTAAGTATTTTGCTCTTCGGCGACCTGGCATAAGAAGCACGCGGCGATCCACCATCTTAATATGTGGATTGGAGCTCGATTGGCGGCAGGCTTCCTCTAGTAGTGTAGAGATTTCCACTTGCTAATCTTCAATGAGGCACGTTTATTTTGAAAGGTTTCTGTAGGCAGCCGTCGTTTTGCTTGGTAATACGTTGCTGTTGTATGGAGAGAAAGGGGTAAAAAGAAAGTTAAAGTAACAGGGAAGGTAACATAGATGTCATCGGATAGTGCCTTATGCTACTTGCGGATATACACCAAGTAGACCGCGTGTTCAAAAATATTATGATTAAAAAGTGGCTTGTCCAGCTGAGGTTGGATATGAGGAAAACCTTGATCGAAAAGATGTTGTTGCTAACATAGAGTCCATGTCGAGAAAGCTGTGTGTGGGGTCTCCGAGAGTAGTATGACCTCTTTTGTATTTTCGGCGAGAACTGAGGCGCTGAGCCACGTATGAGGGCTGCGGAGGCTCATTGTATGTACGCTAGGTGTGAAAGTATCTTCAGCAGATGCCGGGATGCCTCTTGTTCTTAGAGAGTTAGAACCTAAGTGGGGAACTCGGTTTTACTTTCGTCGACGTATAAGATCATCCTTGCATAAAATACCCGTTTTAGAGCTAGGTTGTTTTCAAGCCCTCGATTGTCAGGATGTCTTGATTCTGTAGGAAGATAGGTTTCCTTTCATTAAGGTATAATAAATAATCATGCGGTCTAGGCCATTGGGAGAGTCGCTTTGTCAAACCTTTGTGATAGGAATAAAGCTCTGGTGGGAACCTTGTCTTTTAGGTGACTTGCTTTATTGAGGCCTGTGTTAGTGCAGACACGCGTTGGCCATTCTCTTTGCTCGAAGTTTGCATATTGTTTTTCGGTTAGCTGCTCTCCGAGGCAGAGACTATTTTCACTTTTATTATGAGGCTGTAGATAGCTAGACGCACAAACAAAGCAGCTCACTAAATATGTTAAAATTCTATTCTATGCGGACTCAGTGAAAATCAGCCGTCGGGTTATCAGGTCATGTTGCCTATTTCAGAACAACGTAGGAAACTACGCCATAGTCCCTAATGTTTATGATAGCCTAAGGCTCGTTATTGTGCTGCGACTTGTCGTCTATTGAACAAAGTGGAAGGAACGATAAAATTATAATTGTGTAAGCTGACCCCACCCCACCAGTAAGCAATCGTGGGTAGAATAAGATCAGTAATTTGCTATTTTTGCACTTCTGGTGTTACTTACCGTACTCAAACGTTGTTGCACAGACCTCCTTTGAAGAAGGACCGTTACCCTGCTCGTTATAGGCCTGCGCGATAACACAATACTTGGAACGCTTTTTCAGGCCGGTGACAACAAATTCTTCGACGTCGCGTGGAGCAAGGTTGATTAGAGAGTGCGTGGCATAGGCAAACACGGAATCTTGGTTGGCACGATAGCCAATGTAGTAGCCGCCAATTGGCACCGAGGGTGGATCCAAAGGACGCTGAAAATTGAACGCGCAGTCAGACTAGTGTCACCTTATAGGAACAAGAGCGAAAATGCCCACACGTGCGTACTGTGAGCACGTAATAAACGTTCTCTCGTTCTCAGTAATTATAACATAAATCAGATTCAGATAAGCATTCGGGGAAGCGACAATGAAGCAAACATCTCTGTCCACTGGTGATGTTTTAGTGCCCACTCTCGGGAAATTTCCCAACATCCAAATATTGCTTTAAAACAGATTCGCATCATAATCTGTGCACACTCTATGGTACACTGGGTAAACAATAGCCATTTTGAAAAAAAAGTAGTAGTAGTAGTAGTAGTAGCTGAAAGTCAGCCCGAAAACTTTTTTTTTGTAGTAGTATATCACGCGTGCGTGTTCGTATCCGTGTGTTTATGCTGGAATGATATATGTCGGCGCCAATTTTTGAACGAGACGGCCTGGGATAGTACCATTCATAGAATTTAATGTATATAACATTTCGGGCTATAAAACAAATGAACAGATATTGTGATTGACTTACCCTCCAGCGAACGCGAAGTTTTGATGAACTAACTGGGATCACCTCAACCTCGCGCGGCGACTTTTGGGGAGCTGAGCAGAGGCGTGCGATGACCGCGATTGCCCATATCAGAAAGAAGAATCAATAATCACATGTTTGCATGACTTACCCAATAACTAGAATTCGATTTTAGAGCAGTAGACGTCTAAGTTTGGCTCGTGAACTATAATGCTTGTAGCCGTAGCACTGTTTAGTAGAAAATGGCATTTACATTAATGACGTCTAAGCATTGATAGCTAAATGTAAGGTTAACAGATTTACCGAGCATGGCCTAGTGGCAAAGCCTTTGCCTTGCATTCGGGAGGCCTGGGTTCGAGACTTAGACCGGTCACTCTTAAATTCGTTTCCATGATTCTCAATTTAGACAAAGTAAATGCCGAAGTAGATTACAATCGGCCATGATATTAAAAAAGGCGTACATGGGCATTAGTCTTACGGAACAACTAAAACAAAAGATGAATAAAACCATCACTTCTTTTAATTGATGGTACAAAGAAATAGGGGTACATTAGACTTGACTAGAAGTAGTAGTTTTGAATGTTGCGTACATCTGTAATTTGTCGTTTCCTAATTAAACATTCCATTAAAAAACCCTCTTTTAAATTCAGAGCTTTAGTGAGAAAACTTATAGGTGTAAGCGCATAATATAGCGTGACGGGTGGTCAAAATTGCGTGGCAATGAAAGGGCTTTACAACCATGCTAAGTGTTCTCAACTGCTTTAAAATCTCCTCTGACCTTGAACTATTGTCGCTGAGCCAATGCATTTATGAACGAAAGTCTTGCTCTGCTGGCTGTGTGTTCTATAAGATATCGTTTGTTTATCGATCAGAAAAATCAGATTGGGAAATAAACAGGCATAGATTGACACGTACGGTCAACTTTGGTGGTGACGTTCAAGGTGTTCGACGGATGCGACGTGCCAATGTCGTTGCTGGCAGCCACCGAAATGTGGTAGGTCGTTCGTGGCAGGAGATTCTTCAGGGTGGCACTCTGAGAGCCGTCGTCGGATACAAAGCTCGCTCGATGCTGTGACAAAATTGACTCCTCGCTTGGCGTGGAGCTGTCAGCTGCAAATCAGAAACAGAACGTAGACGGGTCTTGTATACATATATATCTATATATGTATATACATATATATATATATATATATATATATATATATATACATATCTATATATATATATATATATATATATATATATACGGGCAAACAAACTAGCGCTTTGTGGTAACCCCCTTCATTTGACGCTGATTTACTTAGTTTTTGCTGACTCGATCTACCACCAAGTGATCATCGTCGTCATCATTGGGGCACACTGATGGTTTGCCTCCTCTTTCCCTTGCGTCCGGTGTGCATCGTTCGTGTCCGTCGTCTTTTCGACGGTTCGCGCGCCCCTCGAGAGCCACCGGAACGATCGAGCGATCGATGGAGAATCCGCAGTGATAGTGCGTATAGTGAGGGCGGCGAGAAGAAGCGACATAGCTCAGAGGGGTTTGACGAAGAACGGCCAGGGGAGGTGGACGTGCGTTTGGATTCGGGGCCACAGCGGCACCAGCAGCAACATCAGCGGAAGACTAGGCTTGCGAAGAAATACTTCTGCGGCCGCTGAAAGTTAGCCTGACTACTTTATCGTAGAGGCGTCGGTAGCAGTGGCTAAATAAGTTTAGTCGTAGTAGTAGTAGTAGTAGTAGTACGTGCAGTAATAGCAGGAGTGTTGGCCGTCAACATTCTGTTAGAAATAAGATCGCAACGTATCTATCTGATGGCAGGGTTGCAGTGGGCTGTCTGCAGCGTCTGCTGTCTGAGTGACCGGGTAGACGACTGACCAATTTACGGCGTTCAGAACAACAACAACAACAACAGCAACGGTAGCAGTAACAGCAACAACAACAGCAGCGACACCAACAACAACAACAACAACAACAACAACAAATGGCCACGAAGAAGTCGTTTTTGGAAGTCACCCGACGTCAGGTTGGTTTTCACTGGGCAGCCTGAGCAAGCAAGCGAAAGGTTACTATAGAAGAAGTGGGAAAAAACTGAGGAGAAAGGAGAAGCGATGAAAGAAGCTCGTGGAACCCAAAGAAGCTGTGAGATAGGGGCTTTAGAACAGTGCACCAAGTGGGTGGCACGAGCTGTAGGAGGTTGTGGGGTTATCACAGCAGTAGCCGAATACCCCCGCGTGGCGCCATCACCGTCTAACAGCGACGATGATGACAGCAGTAACAGCAGTCCAGCACAACCGCTGTTGTTGGTCCATTGGTTGGCGGTCGGGAAAAAGCCAGCCGTAATGTTTTTCTCCCTCTCGCGCTCTCTGTCGCGCTCAAGAATCCCGCTGAGTCAGGAACGGAACGACGCCATCAATGAAATGGATTCATTAACAAAGTAACCAAAGCTAACGCGGAACATGCACTATCCGTGTTATATGCGTGTGGCTGCCACCGCTAGGCATGCCTACCCCATCGATCTCACCGGCCCTTTTGCAGTGGGAGGGGGGGGTTGTTGGCTGACGCCGCACGTAGGGAACGAGGCACGTACTAACTGATGAATGGAGAGCGCAAGGTGGTGGATTTCCAGCATCGCTACCGCTGCTACCAGCGACAACGGATAATCAAGTGCAGGGACTGCAAGCATAGAAGATGCAGAATGCAGATCAGCAGGGCAGTGGCATGGTGAACCGCAGCTGTCACATAACAGCTTGCCATAACGGTAGCATGATAACCGAAGCATGAAAGCAAGCTCGAGTGCGACTCACGGCCACACCTAAGAGTCTCGGAAGTCTTTAGGTAACGCGGGTAGGTATATGGGTATCGTATCTAGTCATCAATGCAGTAAGATGAGATGTTAACCATGTTGCGTCTCTAGCGAGGAATCGGCCATCAAGGACGGCTAACCAGTAATAGGCCAAGGCATACTACGAAATGGAAGTTAACCAATTCTCTTACCTCTAAATATTGTGTACGTTTTACCATATTATATATATATATATATATATATATATATATATATATATATATATATATATATTGTTTTTATTTTTTTTATTTACAAGGTTAATTTGCAAAACTGCAGAACAAATGTTACGTTTTCGAGAAAATGACAGTGCATAAAGTAGAGTGAATTTACACAGTCACGTAGTCATATATACAAGTGGGTACACAGTAAAACGGTGATCCAACATTTTTTTGAAGGTGATTATTCTCTGTCCCTGCGGGCTTGGAACCGCCGTGAGGCATAACGTAAATGCCCGAGGGGCCGGACATGTTGAAATATCTAAGATTTCCCAAACAGTCAATGTGACAGCATGGTTGCTGCTCCTCAGCGGTATAGGTTTATCATCTATTCTTCAGTGAGCATTGCTCAGAAAGAAAATTCAACCACCGTCAGGGTTCGAACCGGCGACAACGTGGTCGACACGTCGACAACGTGAAAAATAAATTATGTTGTAAATATGC
>QVRM01002185.1:0-32945 GCA_003439945.1 Dermanyssus gallinae | reverse complement strand
ATGCATATATATAAGTTGCATCTAGCCAAGTATGCGAAGAAAGCTCTGCCTATGCCTAAAGTAACGTAAAAGCGCAACATCTAAACGGATTTTCTCTCGTGTTGTTTTGTGTTTCTTGTGGATTTTTTCCACCTCTTTTGGAATCGATTGTTTCGAAGGGAACGAGCAGCGAAAACATCTTCAGTAGACAGCTAGACGTCTATCGAAAAACGGTTGGCCGGCCGCCGAGGAGACGCTGTCGGCGCCTGTTTCTCCGCCTGCAGCCACGTTTGGCAGGCGAAAAATTGAGTTGTCACCTGCCTCTTCAAGCGCTGCTCGGGCTCTTTCTCCGGCTCTTGTTGCTACTACACCGAGGAGAGAGCGAGAGCTATTGTTGCTGTTGTTGCTATTGCCGAGTTGGTTCGCGTTATTCGCTAGTGATGGCATCGCTAGGCATCGTCGCTTAGGGAGCAAATAGGCCAGCCGGTACTCAACGCCGCCGATCTTCTCAGCGTACAGCGGCAGTCAGTCCTATCGATAGAGAGACTCTGTTGTCTCCCGGTGGCCGTAGCAAGCCTTCACGCGCCACTACATACACCAGCCACCAAGATGTACGGTTGCACTGAGTCGTTTTGTCTTTCGCTCTGGGCCATGACGCGGTAGTAGCAGGCCTACGGCAAGCCAGCAGTTGCAATAGCAAGGCGACAGGGAAAGGCAGCAATCTCGTGCACGCGAGGCTCCATTGCGATTCGAGCACCGCTTGGCTTGCCCTATTCCTCTCTCTCTCTCTGTGTTGGTGTTTCTTGCAACAGTTTCTGTTCTCAGTGCCTGTGTTCGGGGTGGCTTGGGGGCAAGCTTTCCTCGCCAGGCACTCTAGACTCTTGTTCAGATTTCCCAGAGGTTGAAGTCATCATCGTCGGCCTTCTTCCTGCGTGCACCCTTGTAGCGGCCCACAACAGGACCGCCCAAAGCGATGTAACCAGTCCGATCATTTCGCCGCAGTGACTTTTGGTCTCCGTTGCCAGCGGTCAGGAGTGACAGCCAGAAGATTCCCTTGTCCTATGCTGTGGGCAATCTTCTAAAGTTTTCGCACTATGTTTTACAATGCCTGTAGATGCAGCTAAATGCAGCACAATTAGCAAATAGAGTAACTAAGCATACCATGGTGCAAGTAAGGAAAATGTCTACGGGTGTGTGCATTATTTTAGGTACAACCAAGTGCATTTTATATACGTAAAAATGAGAGGATGGTCCTGCACCATCATTCTTTTAGACATCTGTGTTGCCCGTTTTTTTTCGCTTGTAGACAATTATGTTCTTCACGGTATACGGCACTTAGCTTATTCAAATCGAAAACATCGAAAACCAATTTAAAGGTGGCCGATTCTAAAAATTAAGATTATTGTTAATCTTTTTTACTAGATTTAGCGACAGCTGCGATATAAGCCAAGTGACCCATCAAAATTATGACATTGTTTAAACACAGCAAGCAACGCTGTGTCCAAGATGCCTACACAGGCTTAGATTTTAGCAGATTCAGGTCCAGGTAAAGCCTGCGTTTCATTTATAGGACGTAGGCAATCACCTACTAAATATTGCACTGTTCAACAGAGATAAATGAATTGGCAAGGCTTGCAAATTAATCCTAAATCGTGCACTGGATTTCTGTTTGCTAAAAGAAGAGGTTTTTTAATAAGGTCGGGAGGATTGTGCATTAAAGTTAAAGCGTTTCCCTATATTTACTATAATTTACTAAAACATACTACTACACTCAGTCTGTTCGCTTTAAATTCGAATAGTTTTATTCGATATATATATATATATATATATATATATAGTATATTATAGCAGTCATTCTGAATAGGGAGACCAAGAATACGAATAGATAGTCTCAGCGTCCTACTGCTGCTGATGCTAAGTTAGCGCCTTTCGCCGCCGGGGATTGGTCGGCCGGCAAGCTCAATTTTACGCTTGAACGATATGGTCGGCGAGCCCCTGGTTGGCCAGCCATATTCTCGAAGCCATTTACCAACGGATTGTTCTATCAAAGCTCTCAATCCTCTCTCTCTCTCTCTCTCCTCTATCTGTATTGCGCGTCCAATCTGCGCTACGTATGTAGCCAGTGTGTCTGTCCCGCCCACGTAGACAGGTATCGACGAAGAGTACAAAAACCTGTCCAATTTGCAGTGGCGCAGCCGGTCACATACCGCATGCCGACTAGCAGAGCACGCGGCCCAAGGCTCTTGCTCCGGGCTCCTTGTTCTGGCTACGAACTACTGTTCCAGCAGCAGCAGCTGCAGCAGAACCAGGAGTTGAGGCGAGTCGATTCCTTGAGGCCGACGCGATATCTGTCGTTGCTGATACTGTTACAGCATCTACTGAGCCCTCCTCTTCCGTGCTTCACTACGACGACGTTGTCTGGCTGCCGTGGGTGGGGTAGGATCAGGATGCCAAACTAGATTGAGTATTGGATCCTGTACTGTGTGATAAACTAGCATGAAGTTATGGCGCACTTTCACTCCAAGAATAGCCTACCTACCCAGCAGTTTTAGTAACAATCTGATTTAGTAAAATGTAGCCAAGTTAAGCTAAAATGCTCACGGTGGCGTAGCTGAAGGCAGAGAGAGAGAGAGAGAGTAGTCTTCGAACGTATTTTGAGCGGCGGAGCAATGCGCAATGTTAATTATCTCTGTCTGTATCTCCCTTCGCGCTCTCTCTCTCTCTCTCTCTCTCTTCTCTTAATTGACTCTGACGAACTTTAATGCATAGCTACTGCGCAAAATAGGTAGAAACAATACATCAAACGTTGTACTACGCAAAACACCAGACAGTGTATTATATGTCCGATGGTGTTACTGCATAGAGTATGCTTACTAGATATATGAAAAATGCTCATCTTATTTTGCTTAATGGTGATTAGTGCTGACTAAATGTACATGTAACCCCTAACAAAAATAAGAACAACCTAACATGTGGAGGCGTGGCCCAAACAGTGTCAGTAACAGCAAATGCTACAAGAACAACTACTGTTACAGCAATAACTCTATGTATATATATATCGCATATAGAGCAGGCAATATATACGAAGGTTGGCATCTGCACTTAAGCCGGTGCTAGACAACGCTCTATCCGCCTGATTAACCAATCTACAATTACTGCGTTGGTAGTCTCTACGCGTGTCGGATTTGTGCTAATTGCTCGTGGCAATCCATTGTTTCTCTCGCTCGGCCTCTACAGCAAGTGCATCAGCTACTGGTATCGCAGTGCATGCTCGTGCCACTTACATATTAGAGTCCGACCGTGATTCAAAGTCTGGACCACGACACTTGCTTACGCTTTAATGTAGATTTATGAATGATCTCAAGCATCCGCCATTAACGTGTATTACATTTGGTACATTTGGTACAATTAGTTCTACCTAAGGTCTATATATATGGTGATGTTTATTCGCCATTATTTGTAAATGTTTATTGTTCAAACACGTCAATTACAACAGTTGTAAATGAGCTGACTCTCAGTTCTAAACATTTCGTTACGTGATATCGGCCAATGTCAATTTTATCACAATATTAAAAACACATTCGTTAATTTGAAAAACATTTTCCCATCAGACCGAGGTACTGGTAGTATCCATGCCAGGTTATTTTTCAGAAAACTGCTCTGTTTTGTTGCAGGGTTCTCTCCATCTCTCTTATATATATATATATATATATATATATATATATATATATATTATATAATATATACTTCTTGCTCTCTGGTGGTCTTGGACGCAGTCTTCCTCAGTTAAGGACGGTTTCAGCTGAATTTTGTTTGAAGAGGGAGTTTGGGCGTGTTTCGTATTAAATGACGATAGTGAGAACTTGCCACCGCTGCGGCAATAGCACCCACTACTCTCGAAACGTTTGGTTAGCACTAAGTTCCAAATTACTTATCAGCAAAGCAACAACCTCTCGGGTGATACATTTCCAATAGTCGCACAATGGTAGCTAAGAGATAGGAACATTCGAGCGGGGACTTGGATTAAGTCTTGCGCTCGATAGAAGACAGCAAGCAACTCTTATCCCCTCTTCACTTAGCCGTCACTTTAAACAAAAGGTACCTCACGTTCAGTACTTTCCAGTGAAAATATCACCTATACTAGAGAAAACCTGCCGGGAATCCAGTCCCGTAGACCTCCTAAGATAGCCACCCTGAATACTGGACGAAATCTATACTCCTCGATCGAAAAAATGTACAGCCTTGAACACGGCTCGCACCCGCGTTCCCAGTTTCGCAACTGCGAGCGGGTGACGGTGGCTGCTTTAAGCATTACCCACCGTGCATTCCCAGAGCTGACCCCCCCTTTGTGGCGTGTGCGACTCAAGAGATGCTCACGTCGTAAGGCACTGTACGAACAATGTGCCTTTTTTTAACGCTAATCGAACGCTTCTCTTCCTCGGAGGCTAAGGACTGGGAAGTTTCCTGACATACCAACTTTCATAGAGACGCCTGATGAGGGCCATACGTTTTGATCCATAGTAAAAATGCCTCTATGAGGCTCGCAGAAAAAATCCATCTATAAGGCTCAACAACGGGGAAGTAGGCCGCCTGGACTTAAGTGGTTCGGTAAGTTCCACACTGCCATGGCGTTAACGACGGCACAAAAACAACACTGGTAATCATCAATCAGGTAAGGTTTCCGCGTTCAGCTCCGCCGATCAATACTAAGACCGTGCATCAGACCGCAACACAAAATATCCACTTATTCCGTTTTGACTTTAAGGTGTTGTAGAACGACTGAAAAACGCTCTGAAATTGTTCGTCGGCCGGACCTATTGCTGATTCGCGTCCAAATATGCGTCAGCATAAAAGTAGGTACAATTGTACTACTTCTGATGAACCTTATAGCATGCGAAAGGGTGTATGACTATTATGGTTGTTCATAATTCAAAAGTGTTGTCAAACCATATAAATATACATTTATATTATATATATATATATATATATATATATAATATATTAAGTTTGCATAACCATATATATATATTTAAGTTTCGACCTAGGAACGACGAGAAAGAAGGCTACATAAACGTGGTTTTATTTTATGCTTGTAATATACAATTACCAGGGCTCTCCGGGCAAAATGTTACAGGTTAAAGCTAAGCTAAGAAGGTTAAAAGCGTAGAATTGAATGTTGTTATGGTATCTGCAGCAGAGCCTGGACTGAGAACATTGTCACTAGCCACACCACCATCTCGCTCATCAACGTTTTTCAGATTGACGAGAATCTCTCCCGATGCGCGTTCTCAAGCTTTCGTCTCACTCCGAAATAGATAGACTCTGTCCGGAACGTGAGCATCATCATCGCCGCACACATTACGCTAGTGTGTGTATACGCTAATCTGACGTACATATGCGCATTTGAGTGTCGGGGCGTTCGTGCTGCACTATTCGTTGTTAAGCCTTGTGGTGCGCGTGGTGACCTCGTGTAGGCGCCTGATGGGCAGCTTCCTCACCGGTGATTGCGCTAGACACCAAGTTCACGTCAGCTGGACTTTTTGACTCGGTACCGATCTCGTTTGTCTGAACCTCAGCGCGGTATCCGTTCTCATCGGCAGTGTAGCGCACCGTTCGAGTGCGACCATCCGCAAGCTGCACCCAATGATAGAGGACGTAGAGGACGGCCCAGCAGCAACGATTGAGAACAGAGAGAGAAAAAGTTACTTCCCGCCCATTTTAAAGTGTCCTGCTTTCTGGACCAAATTCTGTTTTTAGGGGCTCTGTTGGTCACAGGCTCATTTCGTACTAGCTGCAGTAGAGGTAATAGTAGTTGTAGTTTGTGTTGTTGTTTTTGCTATTATTTTTGTTTTTGTTGTTGTTGTTGTTCTATACGAAATTCTAGTAGGTGAAATGCGTATTTGAACATGACAACATGGGGGGCGACCTAACATGCGTAAACTGACCTGCATTGAGTAGTTGACCTTGTACTCGACCTTGGGCGTCGCCCTGTTGGCTGTGTCCATGAGTGCCTTCCTGATCCTGTGCGGTGTAGCTGAATTCGTAGGGCTGGGGCGGTCCAAGCTATCTTGAGAGTATCCCCCGTGCCCGGTGCCCAGAAACGACCACCGGAACCAACACGGACACTGCGATCACGACAATCGGAGTTGTGCAGAAACGCTGAAAGCAGGTTCAACGGGTGTGAGAGCTGACGGTTCTATCGGCATTGCTGCCCCTAAAATTGACTGTCCAGCGATAAAGCGTTCACTCACTAGATACACGGAGTTGACAAGCTGATATTACATACATGAGACAGCTCGTGCTCGCTAGAGTGGTAAGCACGACGCCCACGACTTGCTATTCCGACACAGATCAGCTACACTTCTATCTATAGCCACGCATATCTTACTGGCTCTGACCCAGAACAACCTTGGCGGCTTAAGTCTACTTGCGTTGACAATTTAAAAATTAGGTTGTACCACTTGTAGGCTTAGCTGAGCGCCGTTTGCATCCATGCCTTAGATTTTTTTCGTAAGGCTAATGCCCGTGTACGGTTTTTTTCATGTCATGGCTAATTTTTAATCCTCTCAATCCTTCATTCTCGGGTCTCGAACCCAGTCCTCCCGAATGCAAGGCAAAGGCTTTGCCACTAGGCCATCTTGCTCGCTAGATAGACACGCGGACTATACTCACCGGCATATTTCCGTCAACGTGGCCGAACCGTAATAGCACAAAAAAGACGGAGCGCGCAGTCCTAGCGAACGACGATCTGCAAACTGCTAGCTAAAAGAAGCGGAAGACAGACCAAGAGCTGGCAGCGCAGAGAGTCAGCAGCACTGAAGACGAAGGTATGGCAAGATATCGGCCTGTCGGTTACGTCCACGACACCTCAACGAACGTCCTCTACGAACTGTACTGTGTACGTGCGGTTACAGCAGCCGGGGCAAGGGAGGGAGGGAGGTGGCGGCGGATGAATGACTGCCTTAGGCGACTGGCGCTCACGAGACCCGACAGATTACTAGATGGGTAAAAGACGCGTCGACTACAACACCGCGGTGTCATCGATGACGACGACAGATGATGTCAGATGCTTTGGTGCCTCGACCTCATCCTGCCGGCTCGATTTATAGGCGGCTTCGCATCTGTCGCAGCTGTCGATGATGGGTAAGGCCGGTGAGGGACTTCAGCAAGGGTTGGTTATGATGCTGATGACGATGATGATGGTGATGACGATGATGATGATGGTGATGCCGATGGCGACGACGACGATGATAATACGCAGCGCTGTCGATACAAAGCGTTCGCTCCTTTCACTAACCGCGGGATGGGCGATGCCTCGAACACCACTGGCCCGCCGAAGATGAACCACCTCCACGACCCACACAAGCCACAACCATGTCACCACCACCACCACCACCGGAGCCAATGTCAGCTTGACAATTGAACTGCTGTCAACGCAGCGATTTCATTGCAGTTCGTTGTAAGATTTCTCTCGTATTCGCACATGCATGTATACGGTGTAAAGAACATTATATTCAGCCAAACTGAGCTAACCACAGACAGATTAGTCGCCGCTGCTAAGCTGCTGTTGTTGTTGCTGCTGCTGCGGCTGATAGTGGTCGTGCTGTAGTAGTAAACCATTCAAAAGTTCATCTCCCCCTGCTCGACAAAGCCATAGCCAGATGGCAGGGCCATAGCCAGGGGGGCGTCACCGAGGCGAGGCTTCTTGCCATTGAGCACCAACAATTGGCTTCCAGAACTACACGAAAACATAGTCCACGCATTAAATGCTATCACTTTATTACATATCGCTGTCGCCGACTTCTAACATGAAATACAAACCACCTTTAGCCTCTCTCCTTTCCCGCAACTGCTATTACTGTTTTTGATACAACTATTAGTAAAAACTAGAAAAAGTACGGCGATTATTATGATGACAACAACGACCACAACAGCAACAGCAGCAAAAAGCAACAGCAGCAACAGCAACAGCAGCAAACAACAACAACAACAGCAACAGCAGCACAGCAACAGCAGCAACAAACAACAACAGTCTCGTTGTTAACTTTGAACTTTATTGGATTCGCTCGCTGACTTGGTATGTGCTAAGATGTCGTACCCTGCAAATTCTGATAATGCTATATGACGTGTATATGTTTGCAAACACATATACGAGTTTATTATCGGTGATGGAAGGTAAGTCTGACAAATGTATATGGTATTGTGGCTGTGATGTATCTTAGGCGCATTAGTTATAATTGGGCTTGTATGTAAAATGTAAAAACAACATATATATTATATATATATATATATATATATATATATATATATATATATATATATATATATTATAGATAATATATAATATATATATATATATATATATATATATATATATATATATATATATATATATACTATATGTTGTTTTCACATTTTACATACAAGCCCAATTATAACTAATGCGCCTAAGATACATCACAGCCACAATACCATATACATTTGTCAGACTTACCTTCCATCACCGATAATAAACTCCAAACCGATAATATATATATATATATATATATATATTATATATATATATATATATATATATATATAAACGATATATATATATATATACATATATATACGCTTAGATAGTTTATATTCTTATCGTCTAGCAGTGATTTGCTTATGCGAACGTAACATTGTTTTCCATATCAAAACTTTAGAATTTATACATTTGAAGTTTACACCTTTGAATACTGTTTTAAGTTTCCTATTAAAGTAAAAGGCTTAGGCGGATCACGCACTGGTATTCGACGCGTGCAAGCAACTCTTACATAACTTAGAATATCTATATATATATATATATATATATATATATATATATATATATATATATATATATATATGTATATATATACTTGTTGTGCGCCTTAGTTTTATAGCCAAATGTAGGTCTTAATTTTTTTCACCTTAAGTAAATAAGAGGAAAATCTGGATTGCCAGGATTTGATAAACCTTAATTTATCGAATCTAACCACCTTAGTGTAACGTTTCCGTGATACACTTTTATTATACAAATAAGAAAAATGTGTTACAGAAAATCATGCGGGATCATCCGTATGTCCTCTTATTTGGTGTAAGCATAAACTTGCATCATTGTCCGTATTTTTTATACTGCAATATTGATACAAACTTGAGTTCATGCACCCTATATCAATATTTAAGACAGATCTTAATGGATAAAATATTATATTTCTGTAAAGGGTCTTAAACAACATGCTTGTCAATCAATCCCGCATGTTTCCTATGACGTCGGTTGTAGACGCTTACCATTCGCTTAACTTTGCGAATTATCATTGCTATCTAAACAAAACTTTTAACGCTTCGTAACATGTTTACCGTGATTTATTTGTCTGTCTCTAAAATGGGTTTCACTACAAATAAGGCGTCAACGAGTGTCTTGGCTATAATATTCGTGTATTCATGTTTATGTTTAGTCTTTATGTTTAGTAAGACACAAATGGGATGAAAATCTTACGTCTTGCGTCTGCTCCTCATAATTATTCTAGTAATCTACGTTTTAAGAAAATCAAACGTGACTTGCGGTTACACTGACTGCAAAGACAACTCGTATACAAGAAATGATTTCATCCTCAGCAGTCTGAGTTAAACTGTTAAAGCCACCCGGCCTGTACTTGTTCTCTATCTTAATCTATAAGAACAGTTCGACTGTGGCCCTTTGGGTTAATATAATATAATACAATTCGTGCAAACACGATCTCGCTCAGACTAATCAACAATACGCCTGGGATTCCGTTCTTTGAACACCGGTAGTTGTTCGAATATTTTGCCAATATATATGTTTGCAAATATAGACGTCACTCCACTGCGATCTACAACAAACTGAGATATACTGTAAGCAAAAAAAATGATTGATGGCTTGTTCACCGTCCGCGACGGGACGGTGAACTAGCACGTTCTGATCAACGTAGCGTGATTAGCCGTGACGCGCCGATTTTTTAAAATTGTTACCGGTTGAGCTGACCACCCCCAACAGCAGTAGCAGCAGCAGCGGCCATTGCACTACCGGCTGGCTACCCCCTGGCAGGCAGGCATTACAAGGCCACATCGTAAAACGAAGATGTAACTGGGCACAGCTCCTTCACGGCCCTAACCTACGCCCGTCTCGAGGCTTCGGGGGGAGGGCCTGATCGGGCGGTGGAAGAGAGGTGCGAGATATCTGTTTAAGGGAACCACCAATCTAACAAATAAACGCAGCACAGCAATGTATGGACTTTCTGTGTGTCCGTGTGTGTGTGTTCGTGTGGGTGATGTGGCCTAAGCAGCCTGTCGCCTGATCCGCTACCGTCTCTGCTGTTCCTCGGTACCCACCCACACGTAAGATTGAGCGGTTTTGTTCGTGGTGGTCGTGGTAGTGGTAGTGATGGGGGTTCCGATGGTTTCGTTCGTCTAGGCCGCTGGCCAGTCGGCACAGTCTGTCGGGGTTGGTCGCCTGCCTACCCGGTCCCAAGGGTATCTGGAGGTGGAAACCCCCAAGCGGCAGGAGCGAGGACGGGGAGGTGTTGGGACGCGAATGGTGGTAGAAGTCTGACCATGTGTCTGACAATCGGTTTGTCTACCTGACAGGCATTGTTGTTGATGACGACGACAACAACGACCCAGTCCTGCAACGACCACCATGACCACCCTCACCACCACAACCACCACCAACACAACGACGACAACAGCTGCAGCACAAGGCGGGGGGTGGACTGTGGGGTTAGAGGGGCGCGGGGCTCGAGGGCGTGCGTGTTCGCGTGCGTCTGTGCTGCATGCCAGGCCGCAAGAATTCCATCCATCAAGAGGCAAATGGCTTGGCTATGTAGTAGCGGTCGTCGTCGTCGTCGCTACTGCCGCCACCGCATCCGCCGATGCCGACAAAGACTGCCTCAAGCAACCCCCGAACTATCGGTACCGGTGCCAATACCGGTACTACATTCGTACTACAGACTAGAAGTCGTCGCAGTATAGACACACTGCAGTAGTAACGGTCCTGGACGAAGCATAGCGTAGCAGCAGCGAGATATAACTCACACTGCATCCACGTCGGTTTGCCGGACGACGACAACAACAACAACAACAAGAGCAACAACAACGACATATGGTACGGCAAGACCTTTGCGGAGAACCGACACACCGAGACAGAGAGCGTAGAGAGTGCGACAGAAAGTCATAGAGACACATAGAGACAGACAGATAGGCAAGTAAAGACCGAAGAAAATAAAGGTAAACGGGCGGGCGGGCGGGCAGGCGGCCCGCGACAGACAGCGCCCGTAGACGGCGGGGGTGGCCGTTTTCTCGGCTGGCTCACGTCTTCAACGATGGATGAAGCAATAGAAGCGAAGCGTACGGGGCCGAGCCGATTCGGAGGCCCAAGTCGGAGGCCCGTCTTGTTGTTGGTGTGGTCCTCTGGCCACCTAACGCTGTCTCCTAGGTGACGGCAGGCAGTGCATTTATAACATATATGTGGTCCACGATGGTCGTTCTGTCGTCCTGACTGCCGCCACTCTCACCACTGCGACCACTCTTTCGCTAACGCCTATTTCAAGTCTAGGTAAGCATCGGCGGTAAAAGTCGGTGTTCGGAGAAATGAGCTGAGAGACGCGAGAGATACGGCTTGAAGGCGACGAGGCATCGTTTGAGGTTGTGTCTAAGCAGAAATCAGCTGCGTAATGTGTGCTAGCTGTGCACAGTAGGCGACGAGGTGCACCACGAGGCGAAGGCAAGGTCAAGCACGGCGGCGGCGACGATGATGGTATCAATGACGTTGGCTTGCATGTTTTTGATTGTCAGTGCGCAGTCGGTACCTTCGTGAGGTTCCGCGGGGAGACTTTGGAACGAAGCCTAGGTTTCGATTTTGTATCGCCGTCTCTATCTCATACAGTGTCCCCAGCACCTTCTATCTCGCTTTATTAATTGCGTTATGCACTTAAATCTTGTTTTGTCGCCTCAGGACCAAAATTATCCACTATTCGGTGTCATCCCTTTAACACCAAGCAAGCGGTTCCCGGAACACTTTAGATAGGTGCAAAATGAGTTCCGGATTTTTCAGCTTCGAAATCCCATGGAGTTGTAGAGCAACAGCCTGGACTTAAATTTTGGTTTACATTTGTTAAAAAAATCATTGCGCTTATCCAACGTTTGAGAACGCGTCTACCTAGCGAAATACAGACTAAAATATATTTCTCCCGCTTTATAAAATATACGCGGGTTTTCTGATACTTTCCCTACAGTGAACAGAAGAATTACTTTTATTAGATACATATGTAATCATGAGAATAGTCTCCTAGAGACTTTACGGACGATTGGCCTCTAGGGCTCGCTTTTGTAGAAGTAACAGAAGAAGATTTTTTTTCTGATAAACACGAATAAATGTATTCTACGTATAGCTGAACCCATTGTGCATCACTATCAAAAACGTGAATGTTTACATGTATGAAATTGCTGATCACCGGAGTAAATGATTACCTGAAGGTGTAAATCTTGGATAGTGGATGCTCATTAAGTTTCAAACTCATTGTGTAACGGCTAGAAATTTTAACCTTA
The DNA here is from genome assembly GCA_003439945.1 of Dermanyssus gallinae. Taxonomy (NCBI): domain Eukaryota; kingdom Metazoa; phylum Arthropoda; class Arachnida; order Mesostigmata; family Dermanyssidae; genus Dermanyssus; species Dermanyssus gallinae. Next base: position 20,387 of record QVRM01002185.1, on the reverse strand, counting down.
GGCTCTGTTGCAAACTTGCAGTTATCACTTTCAATTCACTCACATTTTTCGCTTAGCCGCTTTAGCTCCATTAAGTGAGGCATATGTCTATTTATAAATATCTACAAACACGTACTACTACTGGTCATAAAATCCAAAATGGATTCAATACGCATATGTATATATATTTGCTAACACGGGAGGATGAGTATATATCTTTATACATATACAGCGAATATATATTATATATATATATATATATATATATATATATATATATATATATATAAATATATATGTATATATATAAATATATATTTCACGAAATTTAACGCACATATTTTAGGAAATTGCAGAACTCGTTAAAATACTCATATTTGTCACCGGTGAGATCGGCCAGGCATTGCGTTTTCCAAACGTACGATTTCGGGAAAAAGAAGATTCTGCTCTGCTTGATGGTCGTGCAACTGTATCTAGTCACCCCACAGCAATCGTACTAGAAAGGTTTTGCAAAGATTGAGATCTTGTGATGCCGTTTTTTTTGCTTTTATAAATATTGCTATTAAAATTTGCCGCCACAACAACAAAACATAATCCGTGAAGAGAATGCGTCGTTTATGGTACATTTTTGACATAATTTGCATAATCTAAAATTATTTAGGCGCATATATGGTCTAATAAGGAAAACTGTATCGTTTTACAGTTATAGGTACTATATCGGACGATCGCGAACTGTAAGAACGCCACATGCAAATTGTGGCGTTCTCACCGCGGACCCGCGGTCAAGAAAACGCACGGTCAGACCGTTTTATACATGCCAAACCGTCTTCCTTGTATAAGACGGTTTGCATCTTGCACATGGAAGAGAACACACCATGTACAAGATGCCGAACCGTCCCTCCTAGAGCATTAGCGAATGGTGGGCAAATGCTTGTGTAAGTTGCGATGCTGTGCATATTGCACTAATTGACGAAGCACTGCATGCGTATGATTTTCAACGAATTCAGGCTCTGCGGCCTGACCACTAACCACAAGACGACTATTGCTGCTGTTTTTTCAGAAAAACGAAAAAAAGTGCAAAGTTCTCTACTCTACGCACGCGTTACGGGCGAAACGTTGTTCGCACAAAAGAGCGCTTTTGATGCCACAATTCTCGTGCTTCTCATGCTGGCGTAGTCTACATAATATATACCGAATAAGCCCTTACCTACTTCCTAAAAAGCTTGCTAGACAAGTATATCATACATTTTTGAAAAAGCTCCACTGTCGGTGGGCATTCCAGAAGTATTTGCTCGGCACAGGGACCAATGACATATTACGCTGCCCAGGCGCTGAGCGGACATGGTCAGTTTCAGGCGTACATGATGAAGATCGGAAAAGCCGCGACGGACATATGCGTTCTCTGCGACGCCGGAGTGCCCGATGATGCCGCGCATACAATTAAGACATGCACGGCGTTGTCTGCGTACCGCGATAGCTCACCGTTTACCCTACGGGCATCTACCGCGCAAGTGATCGTCACGCACATGGTCGACTCAACGACTAATTGGAGTGCTGGCCTAAAATACCTCGACGGGCTCATGCGCGAAAAGATCCGGCTGGAGAATAATCGCCGGGCGCGATTCGTCGCCCGGAGCCCCCCTGATTTAACCCAGCAGAACTTACCTGCTCGGGATGCACCTACAGACTAAGGAAAGGGTTGAAGCGTGAGACTCCTCCCTCCTGGTCTCGAGGTAATGGTTCACAATTCCGAACCAGGAGGGGGTTCCGGGGGGTGGTTTTTAGTGGGTAGTGCGCTCGGATTAGAGTGAGTCGCGTATTCCCTCTCCGAGCGTCTAGCCCCTCACTACCCGTCATTATATCGGCGGGTGTGCGTAAATGCATTTTCCACCCCTTAAAAAAAAGTATCTATATATAAAAAAAACACAACGACGCTGCGATACGGATCACAAAGAGGTTACCTTTGGAGATCAATGGATCGGCCGCTGCTGTCATCCGACTTAACAAGTCTCCACTTGTTTCGTTCGGGCTACCTAGCAAGTTTCATCTTGTCAAGCCCCCTGTTATTTCACGACATGGTCTGATTGCCAGAATAAACGCCGCTGCTAGAACAATTAATAGATGCCTTACCGATATATACGCGTGCGACAAAATGGTTGCGGTAATTTTTGTCAGTTTTGTTTTTTGTCGGACGGTGTGGAAAGTAACCGGTGGACGCTGTTTCGAGTAGTTCTTGTAAGCTAATCAAGAGGACAACAACTAGAACAACTTTATATGTTGTTCAAAAAGTAACATACGCGATATATATTACAAAAAGCAGAACAGCACCCTATCTGTATGTATACACCCAACTCCGAGTTTGCAACCATCATCGGACTTCCAGAACACCATCAGTTTACTATCATGAAGATCCCTATAAAGTACAATTTCTTTGGAATCCGCTTGCTTGTGACGTAAACATTTTACGATTATGAAGGTATTTAAAAGTTATATATTACAGAATTATGATTTTTTAGCACGGCTATTTGCTCCCCGTTGGTCGCTGTATGACCTCCAGACAAAGCAGAATTTTGCTTATCCCGGTCTTCTAACATGCTAAGATGTTTAGCTTCTCTATGAAACATACAATTTGCTATTTTGTTTTCCGTATTACTCATATATATATATATATATATATATATATATATATATATATATATATATATATATATATAAGTGTATTTGTATTTTGTTTTGTGTACAATGAGGGAAATGTCGTGTTTAGAAGTTACAATAAAACTACAATGTATTTGTAGTTTTATTGTAACTTCTAAACACAACATTTCCCCCATTGTATTAAAATAGGTGCTCATTAAAAATAGTTCTACGACTGCCTGAAATAGAACGTCAGATTTTATTAATTAATAGTCTCACGCCCTGTAAATATGACAACAAATCCGTTGCATGTTGGGGCCGTATCGACACCCGCACTGAAATGTACCACGTTCGTTAAGTTTTACTTTGAAATAATGAAGTAGGTTTGAGCTTTTGCAAACCGTAATTTGGGTTAGCTTAAGTTCTGTGCCTATGTTTGGTATGAAAACTGGCTGAGCGAGCATTTTGCACATCCTGGTATCTCTATTTCCAGAAAGCATACGTAAGTTACTAAAACATCGCTGTTCACACGAAGATGGCGTCTTCCACGTATTTTGGCAGATTTCAGACTCGCAATGAAGTATTCTAGGATTTTAACATTGAACAGCATGTTACGGTCTGTCAACAAATGGGTTAAAGCGGCGCCCGGTAGAACACAGCCATAAAAGGGCAAAGATTTTGCAGCTAACTGATCAAGACGTGTTCACACATATGTCTCGAAAGTATAAACAGTTCGACCCTTTTTCATGATAGCTGACTTTCTAACTCTAACTCTGACTGACCGACACACAGACAGACATAGCGCACTTGTCTACCGATTAGTACTTTAACAAGCATGACGAAAATTTAGTTTCCATTTGTGAATGAACACGATGATAATGTTTTCTGCTGTAACGATAGAAATGTCGTTAAAGCATAACATTTCTGACCAAACTGTGACTTTATGTTGGACGACACAAGTTTATTCCTGAGTTCGCATATAGATCACGCGTTGTGGGTGAAAACGCGTTGTGTATTTTATCTATTTCTATGCAAACGCGAGACATCTAAAAATACACTTACTAAAAGGTGCTACAAACCACCATCCCTTTTGTCATTGGTATTAAAAACATAAGCGTAATAATAATAATAATAATAATAATGTACTAGACCACAGAGACGCCACTCCCAATGTGTGTACATTCCAAGCCCATTCATCTCTCGTCTGCACCTTGGAATGGATAGCTTCCGTGTACGGCCATGAAAAGCCAACGCTGTCGGCTTCAGGTCGGTATGGCTCTGGTGTTTTTCTTTTCTCCTCAGAGATGGAGGAGGCATGCTGCAACCCGGCAATCTGTTCTATTTCTCCGTGACGGATCACCGAGATAGGAGACAACGGTCCTCTACGACTACTACTACTACTACAGGCACTTCTACCTGCTACTAGCTCTAGGGCATCACTGCGCCATTTCCCAACAGATGACCGTAAGCCAGTGTTCGCCATGTGTACTATATATATATAAATATATATATATATATATGTGTGTCTCGGTGGTGACATTGTGCTAGTGGGCAATGTGTACACAGCTGTTTGACACTGGCACTTCACTCACTGATCAGAGAGGCGCTTGTGCAATCGGCATTTGACTTCGAATCTCGATTCGCTAAGGTCGTTGTCACACCTAGTTGGTATATATATATAACTCTGAGTGGCTTCAAAACAACCACCTTCCTTCACTCTGTTTGGTGGACAAAGTTCTCACCATGCCTATTCGAGTGAGTTGATCGTAGATGAGGGTTGGGCACACCCAGTATTTGGTGAAATTCGGGTCGCACTTCCTGGAAATCTAAACCTTTGAGAATATAGGAACTAACGAATTCTGTGACGGCATTTAGACGGCGTCTAGATTTCGAGCGTCTGCCAAGGTTTCTGTCTTAATATAGTTTTAGAGGTAACGGTTAGAAGACAACAGATCCGTTGCATGTTGGGGCCGTATCGACACTCGCACTGAAATGTACCTCGTTCGTTAAGTTTTACTTCGAAATCATGAAGTAGGTTTGAGCTTTTGCAAACCGTAATTTGGGTTAGCTTAAGTTCTGTGCCTGTGTTTGGTATGAAAACTGGCTGAGCGAGCATTTTGCACATCCTGGTATCTCTATTTCCAGAAAGCATACGTAAGTTACTAAAACATCGCTGTTCACACGAAGATGGCGTCTTCCACGTATTTTGGCAGATTTCAGACTTGCAATGAAGTATTCTAGGATTTTAACATTGAACAGCATGTTACTGTCTGTCAACAAATGGGTTAAAGCGGCGCCCGGTAGAACACAGCCATAAAAGGGCAAAGATTTTGCAGCTAACTGATCAAGACGTGTTCACACATATGTCCCAAAAGTATAAACAGTTCGACCCTTTTTCATGATAGCTGACTCTCTAACTCTAACTCTGACTGACCGACACACAGACAGACAAACAAGCCAAGGTTATTTACACTATAGCCGTATGAGTGTTAGTTATGCTAACCGGGACTTGTTCTTAACGTGTGCCCCCAATGCGGGGTAACTAGAAGCATTTCGAAGAACTAGAGACACGAGACATCCCACCTACTGTCTGAGTGCGCAGCAGGCCAGCCTGTCAACTCAGCTTAGGCGGCAGAACGGTGGCCTCACGAAGTTCGAGCGTTGCCAACTCAAGGCGTTGTCGGCTTTGCCCACCTCTGTAGCTCTGGCTCTCCTGCAACCGAGGTCCCCTCCTCTTACCTTCCTACCCCCGTTCCCTCTCTGTCCTAGACGTACTAGAAAAAAACATCCTAGGGAAAGATCAGTTGAGGGGCGCATTTCGAGGCCTCATTTCTCTCTCTCTCTTTCCCTCTCTCATCTCCTCCCTCTCTATATCCCCCATCTCTCTCTCTCTCTCTCTCTCTATATATATATATATATATATATATATATATATATATTCGTCCCTCCGCCCCTCCCTCTCTCCTGCATCTTGCTGGCTCTGTCGTTGATGTACATATTTTTGTGCAAATGTTGTTCCTCTTGCGCCACCACCCTCCAAGGACCCGGCAAGCAGCCAGCCGGTCAGACAAACGGCTCGGCTCGCAGGAAACGGCTTGCAGGAACAACCCGTGGAGTGTCACGGCAACGATGGCTTCGTAGATGGCTGGCTCTGACCATGACCGTCTGTCTCCTGTCAAGGACAACGACAGGGGCGACGACACTGCGACGCCCCCCCTTTAGCAGCGGCCTACGCGACCACACCAATCACTAGTTCACGCCGACGCTGCTCAAGGCGGGCTGTTGTTGTTGTTGGCTGCCGTGGGGGTGGCTGCCGTGGGGGTGGCTGCGGTGCGGGGGGTGGGCGGTGGGGGGCAAGACCAACCACGGCGGGATGATGATACCAATGTGAGAAAATACAAATGACGTGTGTCGATGTGTCGTCTGTCTCGAGCGTGTTGACATCCAAGAAAGCCACATGCACAGCCGTTGCAGACGCAGTAGCCGTTGGCGCTCCATGTCGACGCCGCCGTTGCCACCCACCACCACCGCCATCACCACCATCGTCGCCATTTGACTTGTCCTCGCCCGTCTTGTTAGAGAGACATGCGACTCGTTTGAATGAATGTGCCCCGGCACGGTACGAAAGCAGTACAAGACAGTACGTACCACTAGCATGCTTCGACGACTCCTACTTTCACGACTCGTTTTCATGCTTTATACAGTTATCTATATGTAACCACCACAGACACATATATATATATATATATATATATATATATACATATACATATATATATGTATATCTGTATACATGCAAACATGTCCGCATGCATGCTCAGATCTCACATAGTATGCGGCATTCGCAAAATGCGTATGTATGTTACGAGTCGTTCACGTTTATGACACGCTCGTAAAATGTCGTCGGCCGACAACGCTCGTGAAAAGTTTTCTAGAAGCGGCGGCGGTGCCCAAACGTTCCGTTCTCTGAAGTTTGTCTTCAAAGCCTTATGTGAAGTTTTTCTCAGCTAGGTAAACAAGTTTAACGGTAAGAATATCGAGAAAGGAAGAAGGGAAACACAGACGAATAGCACATTAAGGATAAAAAACGTATATATATATATATATATATATATATATATATACATACAGGAGAAAAAACGTATATATATATATATATATATATATATATGTTCTAGGAGAGTCTCAAAGGTATTTGCGCGTTCGTATTTAGACCAAAAACAGGAAGCTTGTTAATTCCTTAAAATATGGCCTCATCTTTCAGATGACACACTGCCACCGACGAAATAACTTTTCACTTAAAAAAGCCTTTATTTTTAAAGGAGAAAATTTCGTCCTTCAGCGTTTTTCCTATATGTTTTAAATAACTGAATCTGTATTCACCTAAGTCAGTAACAATTTGATGTTGAAAGAAAACGGTGGTGGATGCCTAATAAGTTCCTGACCCAGATCTCATATCTGTTGCCAGGTTCGTAGGGTCGCGTCTGATTGCGCGTTGTTTGCCAAACCAAGCATTTCACTCCTATTCAGAAGATGCGGAGATGTTTGAGAAAATGTTCATAAAAGTATTGATGTTTTTACAGATGTTTATATATATATATATATATTGTTTATTTCGCAATAACATTGCATTTCAATATGATACATAGTTGTAATACAATTCATTCATTATATACAATTGTATATAATGTTTTTTTTTAATCAATATCGGTAGATTTTGACAATAATTACAAGTTGTCCTCGTTCAAGCAGCTGCTAACAAGCTGGTGTTCAGTTCTAAACATTTCATGCCGTGATATCGATTGATATAAATTTGATTACAGTTTTAACAAAGACATTAGCTGATTTAGAAACATTCTGAATTAGAATCATTAGAAACATTAGCACATATTCTGAATTTTGTCCCTAGAAAGCATCGTTGTATTTGGTTCTCTTTTGGCCGGCCGACATAACACACTCTTGTCGGCATGTTTGTAGACAGGCCGTGGCGGTCTGCTAGAAAGCGTCTCTGTACGTAATGACCAACATTTACTAATATTCTACTTGTTTGTTGTGAGCTCGTGCTCGCTGCGTTGGTTATTTCGGGGCTGCGTCACGTAGTACCCAGTATTTCGATTCCTTTTCTCCACAAGCAACATCAAGCGTATAGTGAGATTGGTGCATTGCTCTCGATGCAACTGACCTTAACAAACGTTTTCAGTTGGCGGCTAAATTAACTGCTGCGTGCTATGACGAGAGTTATGGTGTTATGAATTTTCAGATGCACATGTATGTATAAAAATATATATATATATTTATATACATATTTTATATATATGTACATATATATATATATATATATATATATATATATATATATATATATATATATATATACATCTTATATATATGTTTTAAAATCGATGTTGTAAATAAACGTCGTGCCGCCCTCCACCGGGTGCAAATGGCACAACGTTGCAAGTCTTCTGGCCTTTAGCTGGTTCCGTCGTTTCGTTCTGTTGCTGAGTGGCCCAACACATAACAGACTCGCACAGAGGCCGCATCAAGCCACTTCCAAGTCAGTAACTAACGACGCAGCAGCTCGACACGAGCGGCATCGACCGGCCAGGCGCGACAGTGTGTAGATAAAGGCATGCCGCCGCCTTTGCACGCTGTTTCTGTTTCTGCCGCTGCTGCTACTCTGCTGTTAATCTCTTTTGCCACTAATTAGTCACCAATCACGCTCGCTGTTTGGAAAAGAAAGAACACTGGCTGGAGTAAAGAAACGTCGCAGTTGTGCCAGCCCTTTGTCCTTCCTCGCGACTACGAAACTAGTTGCTCGTAGCACTAAACATTGCTACCGGCCCTGCTACTACGGCTACTGTCGCTGCTGCTGTTTCCCGTGGCCGTCATCATGCCCATCGCCGTCATCGCAATTCGCGGCCACTAGTGGTCTGTGGAAAAACCACCCCTGGCTACCCCTGGCCACCCCTGCCCACCCCTGCCCACCCCTGCCCACACCCTGGGCACCCCTGCCACCACCACCACCACCACCTCTACGACCCCCCAGACACAACCGACCGACTCTACATACAACCACACGATCTCCACGACGACGACGACGACGACGACACCCTCACTATCAGCACACTATCCACCGTCACACCAGCAACGGCCAACCACCCCACCGTTACGCTCGGCCCGGACATGGCCATCGCCAGAAGTGACTACAGGAATCGCCCCGGGGGCAACCGACCGAAAAATGCTTTCGTTTGTTCGTCCGTTTGCCCGCCCGCTTGCTTTGGTTTTTCTTCTTTTGGGGCGGTACCGACGAGACCTTGGCTGACTGACTGACTTTCCAGTCTTTGCGCCCGCGCCCGGCTTGCAGCCGTTCCAAACAAACCGAACAACAAAACTGATTTGGTGAGCAGTAGTTGTTGTTGCAGATCGGCGGCTTACTCGGTTGACCGTTTGCACCACCCCAGGGTTACGAAGCGACGTCGTATATATATGAGCCGACCCTTCCCGCTCCCCTTCCCCTCGAAGTGAAGCCGCTTGGTTCGGTCAAGCGCGGCTTTAAGCTGACAACTTCGATGCGGAGCGACGAACAAAAGGGACAAAAAGGGAGAACAAGAAAGTAACAAGTAAAGAGGGGAACATCCCGTATTTACCGTTAAATAAAACAACACTTGCAGACGCTTCACCAGCCTCGAGTCGAAGTAGGAGCGACAGAAGACATGAAGCCGCTACAACGTCTAAGCAATATGCCGTCACGGGATGGCTAAGGTTGAAGAATCGCGAGATTGCTGTTGTTATTGACTGGTTAGTCGATAGCAAACTTTGTTCAGCACATTCAGGGATTACACAAAGGACATTTTCACGGCGTCTTTCCCAAGAACGGGATTTTTAATGTCAGTCAAGCAAAACGTGTTTTTTTTTTACACATGCTTTACAAAGTCTTGTTTTTGCCTCCGATAGGCAAATACCATTCCGTTGAGAGCTGCTAAGAATCTAGTACTATGTCGTAGAGATACCGTCATGCCTACATTGACTGGCTAACAAATATAGCTATATACAAAGTAGTAATATCGCAACTTCTACTCATGCTCAGGTTTCGACCTGATATTGCAATGAAGAACCACTCGAGCCTTCCACTTACCGGAGGTCTTCCAATAAACCATCATCTATGAGCAACTTTGAGACTGCTCGGTAATTAAACGGGCCTGTTATACCCTTGGTGCATGTAAAATAGAGTCTAACCTCCAAAGGCTGAACGCCCTCTGTAGTGTATAATTCCGAGCCAGTCGGGCCATTTGCCAGGCTGATCTGTAGGCACCACCCAGACTGCTTACGGCTTTACATATATTATGCGTATATCCAAGAACGATTGCAGACCAGCGGGCACACAACATTAACAGCCATCTAGTCGAAGTCTTTTAAAATGTTCAGAAACACTGACGATGACTTAAGCGACGTTCTCCCTGCAGGATAGTCTATTGGCGGCCAAATGCTACACTAATATAATTTAAAAAAAACACAACCTGACGTGAGTTCTGCTTTATATTCTCTGGCAAGCCCTTTTAGCTTCAGGATTTTGGAATCATATCACATCAAGTTAGAGACTTTGACCGCGTCCAAGACCGCTGCAGCAACTGTGTCGCCGCTTTCCACAGCATACTAGCAACCCATATACTCATCTCAGAGTGAAAGTTTTATAGGGCGTGTTGGGTGAGACGCGTATTACATGTCTACAAGAAATAGCAAATTCTTTTAATTCTAGCGTCAACTGATTATTTACGATGTTCTAAATGGTCTACCGGTTTCTAACGGAAGTATGTACAAAACGGGGACAAAATGGAAACAGGGAAAACACGGGTTTAAAACAAATAGATGTGAGAAAGACAGAATTATTCTGAGTAGATTGTCGATAATATAGTGGCTAGGAGCTCGGTAAATAGCCCTGGTCTGTGCACTTCTTAACGCCATCAAAACATACAAAATAGTGAATAAAGAATGATTCCAAAACATTCTGAATCAATGCAGCATCACCATAGGTCAATCTGATCGGACAAGTCTCCAAGAAAACAAAATGATACCTATACTGGGAAGACACACATCATAAGAAGTGGAAACGATGGAGGGCTCACAGCAGATAGGTCGAATTTTATCTGAACTTTTTTAGGCCGGTGAATACCAGGTGAGCTAGTGGCATCAAAATCAGTAGATACTAAACTCCAATTAAGTAGTTCTAGAAAGAGGAAACACATAGTCAAAAATGATCCTATACCGATAAAAGAGCATACGAGCAGATAGGACATAGAAATGTGACGTACACCTAGGAAGAATGCATTTTTAGCCCTGCCCCAGGAAACTCACCCGATAACTCCGCTCTAGATACTCCGACCCAGGACCAGATAGACCCAGTCGACATTACCTTTGACAACGCTCCAAACATGTTTACCCGTCTCCTAGCTCGTGTTCGCAAAAGCACGAAGCTAGTTAGAATACTTCCGAGAGGAGTCAGTGAAATTTGTTGCGCAGCTTGCGCGGAAGCTCTCTTTCACTTCAACTCGAGACTAGACGCTCCATCCTGGTACAGATAAATTACTTTGCCGACACTCACATTGCATGTTCAAGAACTAAAAAATACTGATAGCTCATTGTGCCAAATAATTATAAAGAACATAACAGATTCCCAATGGAAAACGCTGGATAATCTTTCTGATAGACCGCAGCACAGCCTCACACAGCCGCGCAAAAACCATAAGTTAGCTAAGGGAGACACACGCTCCGCCGTACGCACTCTACTTTCTACAGACTTCTTTGCATTGCCCGGCGACCATACGACTCAGGAACTTAAAAGAAAGCATTTCTTTCCTCCGACTCACGTCAGAGACCGCTTGATCAACTTTGAGCAACCTCCCTCGGAAGAACATTTTATCGTTGCGGCACAGGCCGTAGTTAAAGCGGTCGCTCAATCGCACTGGCCTCTGGCCCCGGAGTGGATGGATTGATCACGTCCTCGACATTTAAGAGATATGCTGGGCTGCACGATGCCCTCTTCTGAAAGACTGCTAACGGAACTGCAATCCTTGACTGACTTGACCCTAAGTGGCATGCTGCCAAGGTTTTGCCACCCAATATTCTATGGAGCAGATCTGATAGCCTTGAAGAAAAAAGACGGTTCCATTAGTCCGATAACGAGCGGCCTCACTTTGCGTAGGCTGGTTGCCAAAGTAGCAATTCGTGAAGACGGTGGCACCTCACCAGGTCGACGCAAAAGGCGAAGCTGAAGCTGCAGCACACGCAATTCTGTGTGCTGGGAGGCAGAGGGGTCCCCTCGACTCCTTTTCCGAATCGCCTTCAACACCACCCAACGCGATGTTATCCTTAGTGAAGTTAAAGCGAAAGTTCCATAAATGTTTCCAATCTCTGGCAGAAAGGGCGGTATTTATAGCTGCCCGTGACACCTTCAGCAGTGGCTTCCTAAGGACACTTCCTTCACAGCAACTGGGCACTATGCTGGACAACACCTCCTTCAGCATGGTGCCGCCCTAAGGGTAGGCGCTCCCATATTTTAGTCATACGAGTGCAGGGCGTGCGTAAAAACAGTGGATAAGGACGGACTGCGCCCTTTGAGCTGCACTAAAAGCCCTGGTAGGACTTCCAGACATGTGGAAAAAGCGCGATCCTAAAGAAGAATCTTCGTAGAACCGGCATAACAAGCACCCTGGAGCCTACGTTGGGCCTCGAAGACGACAAAATTTCCGACGGCGTCACAATCCCGCCGTGGTCCAAGGGCAAATGCCTAGTCTGATATGCCGCGGTATCATGTACAGTGGCTCAGTCATACTTAATGCTCAGCGCCACTAGGTCAATGTGGGTTGCTGAACATGCCGAGATCGCAAAAAGACGCAAATACTCTGATTTGGAGAGGAGACACCACTTCGTGACCATCGCCATGAAAATAATGGGCCCGATCAGCAAGAGCACCAGCATCCTTGTCAACAACCTAGGTATCAACATTGTGCTAACACGGGTGACCAACGCAAGGGCGAGTTTCTGCGTCAGCAACTCTCGCTTGTGTTGCCAACGGAACTGTAGAATGAAAAACAGTCGAAATGCGCGGGTTCACTGACATATGATATACATATTCAAGTAACGATCGCTTACTTAATATATATATTATATATATTATATATATACTATAATATATCTATATTATATATATTTATATACAAATAATCTACCTGTTCCTACCTGCTTCGTTCATCTACCACCCTAGAGCAGTATCACTGCCACGCACACGCCGTTGTCGCTGCCACGCCGTCGGACGTCCCGGTCGCCTCCGGACTGAGAGATCGTAGATCACACGTTACGCTGAACGCTCGAAATAACAAGGGGGTAGTTGAAATGGTGCGCATCCATTTAATAATAATAATATATTTTTTTTAACAAGGGTTTTTACCAATATGTACATGTATCACAATTATCAATATATTACTTATATAATATCTACAATATTGCTTATATTATTCTTATTGCTTGAGTGTCGGTGACCACTCAACATCATCTTGGCGTTGCCTCTCTGTAATTCTAATGACACTTTCTGTCGGAGAAAAGCGGTCGATCTTGGCTCTGCTGTGGCCTCGACGAGCTTCTTCTCAAGCTCCTTTGTCAGATTGTGTGCATCCTTGCCCCAAACGCAGATGACTCGAGGCCAAACGCCATTACAACGTGGTCCTCAAGGAGATGCGCGTATAAGCGCCGTTTGTGCATCTCCCGTTGGTGGATAATGTTGCTGACGCCCGCGTTGGCTAGTGCACGATAGCCGAGGGCGTACGTGTCGGAGACGGTGACGTCCCATGCCAGCAGCCAATTGCGGTCCCAGTCTCGGCTGGTAAGGCCGTCCGGTCGACGCTTGTCGTCGCTCTGTAGTCCACCAGGCTCCAGTGTGACGCGGTAGCCGGCTTGTGTGAAAGCGCGCCCGAGGATGTTAATGGCATCGTGGCGGCCCTGCGTAAGCCCAGCCAGCTTTGTGCAACTAAGTCGGTGTGGGCCTCGTTCATCCACCGTTCCACCACACGGGCATGCCTCTGTCTCAAACATGGCAATGCCAAGTCTGAGGCCTCTGGCGGCACGGAAGTGGTCATCAGCTAGCTTACTGCCGACTAGCTCGGACGGAAACACGTCAAGCCACGCTCCGGCAGCGTCGGATGAAACCGCTTTCTGTCTAATGCCGTCTATATCTAACTTACAGGCAGACAGAAGAGTTAAGTGGGTAGCCTGAGTGGCGATTTGGTCCCACTCCCTTTGCCTAGTGACCTGTTCCTCAGATGGACGACCAGACTGACGCGCGTCCCAGATCCGAATGGCGTCTTGTTGGTGGCTGATGAGTCCGCCGGTAGTAGCGGCCATTGCAGAGGCACAGCTATGCGACGAAGCAAGAAAAGCGGGCAAGGCAAGGTCCGTGGCCGAGCGAATACCCATTCCACCCAGCCGGACCGATAGGCTTGCCTGCATTATGCCTTATCATCGAGCGTCAGGTCAAGGATGTTTTCCAAGGCTCTCCTCACTTGGTCGTCGAGGTCCAAAGTTTCTGACGGCAAAAGGAGGGTAGGTGAGGTCCGTAGTACATACAGGACCTTTTGTACTCCCATTGCGTGCCGAAGCAGAAAGTAGGCTTGATGTCTACCGAGATGACCCAACCTCTGGTAAAGTCGGGAGAGTTGTTCTCCCTTTTCGGCCAGTACCGGGCCGATCGTTTTCGGGGAAGACCGCCGTACCCAGCAGGTCCAGTTCACACCGGTCCTTTACAAGGATGCCCGGGAGGTTGCTATTAAATTCTGCAATCACCCGCTGTCTCTCTTCGTCCTCGAAACCCTGTAGGAATAACTCGTATTTAGATGGGTTAAGCTGCATCCCGCTCTATTGCTCGAACGCTCTGAGATCCTTGATGTCTTTGAGTAATGCCGAAGGATCGTTGTCAGGAAGGGTCCCATCGTCGAGGTAAAACAGAGGGACCTTGGATGTCACCTGTTTGACGTACTGATGCAACAGCAGGCTAAACGCAAGAGGAGCCGCTACGTCTCCCTGCTGACAACCGGCTGATGATCTGATTTCAACTTCACCGAACATTAGAGGAGTCGGCCTGCATCATTGGATAGAGGGCCGGGGCGTGCTTGGAAACTTCTGCCAAAAGTTGTCCCTGTTTGTTCAAGTTAAACGCATTTTTGAAATATGATTTTAAGAGGCAGCATTTCTCGTTGTTTTCGAGGAAGGTGCGAACCGTGTGGGCATTTATTTCTGCACCATTATGAGTGGCGTACCTCATTTGCCGAGGCTGCAGGTAGTTTTTCACATTGACCTGGAGAAGCAGGGTCTTTGTGGCCAGTCTACGCAAGGTGCAGCCAGTGGCTATGGGTCGGTAACCTCCGGTTTTCTTCTTCAGGGCAATAAGCCACCCTCCATATATGACGTTTCTCACAGTCTCCGGAACTTGCCCGTTACGTATGATGTCGCATACCTAAGCGAGTGTTTCCAGCACATTGTTGTGGTCTCCGTTGGCAGCGAGAATGCATTTTAAATGGTCTGGCGTGAGGCCGTCGAGGCCTCCCGCCGTACCGGATGGAAAGGTGCAAAGTGCCTTGGCAACATCCTCGCTTGAGCATGACCCAACCGCTGGCAAGCCGATAGGGGATGGCGGCACCACGTCCCCTGCGGGAGCAGGAGGGTGTTTTGCGATCATCTTATCAATCGACTCCTTTGTTACGGGCGCAATCGTGTCATCAGAAGACAAGATTCTAATGGCGCTCCGCACATTAAAATCCATGGATAGCTTGTGAGCAGCGATCTGAGCGCGAGCTTTATCCATCAATACACGCTTGCCTCGCTCCTCAGCCTCCATGCAAGTGAGAGTGGCAGCTCCGAAAAGAGCCACCTTTTCTTTGACTACGCTGGCCAAGCTATGGCCTCCTTGGGTTTCCTTGTCGACCCAAGGAGGCCATTGCGCAGTACCTTGCGTGTCATCTTGGCGTTGGCGTGTAACTTGTGAAGAGAAAGAGGAAAAGAAGGCGGCAGGTGATGATCAGGTGTCGGCCCTCCATTTACTGGCGGCTGGTTGGCGGGTCGAGGAAAGAATTCTGCTTGTGAAGCGTGCGAAGAAGGCAGCGGTTGTGAGATGCTGCTAGTAGTGGCAGCGGCCTGTTGGAGCACTGCTGGTTCACTAGACTCGGCTATTTTCTTCTTATGAGTCCTTCCTGCGTGAATCTGGACACCCCGCTTCGTAGCAAAACACATTGAACACCACGGGCATCGAAACTCATTAGCCATTGCTGCTACCTCTTTGAAGCTAAGCAGTTGTTGGCTTTGCTGTGGCTGTCCACTTCACATGCCTTGCCGTGCCAAGTGAAATGTCGTTTTTATTGTCGGCGCGGTAAGTTTTTTTTGGAATAGTAGATCAGACGCTCCAACCTCAAAATATCGGTTGAGCAGCCGTTAAGAATTTGAATTTGAATGACAGCGACACGCCGCTCGAAGCCTACGACCCGTTATGTGGGTGGTTTCGTTTTGTTTCATCGTATCATTGTTGGAACTTCCCAGCGTCTTAGCTGCTGGCTCCTTCGTCGCATGGTCACACACAGCACACCAAAATGATCACTGAGTTACACTCATCACTCTGGTATGTCACTTGCTGGGTTTACCGTCCTGCACACTAACGGATAGGTGTCTCTTCTCGGAGCTCCATATGCACACGTCCGCACTCCTTGGCGCCAACAACAACATAACAATAATAATAATAACACATTTTCCGGTTGTTTTTTTTTAAACATTCAAACGTCAGTCGAAATAAAATCTAATTACTGCCTGCCCCTGTAGACTTCTTACAACATAACCTGCTTCACAAGCCGCAAAAAAATCGCTACAGACAGAGCGCGTTAATTATATGTTTGCCTAGACGATGCAGCGACGACTTTGTTAAAAAGGGCAACACATCAACGGATAAAAGTGTAGGTTACACCGTGTGTACCTAGAAAAAATGTCCCAAAAATATATGGATATAATCTAAACATATATCAACAACTTCCTTTTATTTATTTTCCGCCGTATTGAGAGTTGTGAGCTACAAACATATTGTATCGGTCTTTGCTTAACAGTAGCTTCTTTTCCCATTCCATGGCACCAACTATAAAACGACATTGTCTCTTAAATACCTAGCAACGCGAAATAAGAGGATAATACGCTTCTGTTGTCAAAACTGATAGAATACGATCGATTTTTACAACTGTAAACTTGACAAAACAATATTAGAAAAATTGAGATGTTGACACTTGGCCGGGAATTTGAACTAATTATATCTATTTTAAGAACAGTAGCATACCCTCTAGTATCATGGCACCATTTCTGTAAAAGGCATTGTCAACTCAACAGTTGACTTGAATACTCCTTTTTGCATTAGTACTTCGCCACTGCTCCCTCTTCTGCCTGCCTGGTCTACGTACTAAATTTTGCCGCTCCACAGCTGATAGGCCTCGTCGCCTTTACAGCTATTGCTATATCTGTGTAATTGCGTTCCTTCTCTTTTCCAGAGTGCTCCGCGACTATCCCCTTGGTTGACTGGGCTATGGCTCTTCTAGATCGAACGGAGCCACAGTAAGGAACACCATACCATTCCTGGCTATATACATATTGGCAAAGTTGTCTGCTCATATCTCGTCCGTGGTCAGGCTGGTTCTGTATGCGTTCCGACACTGCCCCGGGCGTCTCCCTGCTCGTCAGTAGTCGCCCGCCTGTCTATTTTCGTATTTCGCCAAAACAGTTCGTTCCGCAGCCAAACGTGTGTTATTCCTTGGCCTTGGTAGGATGAGCTGTACATAGCAAACAGTCACCTATCACGCCCAAATTGTGATGTCGCGTCGTCGTCGTCGTCTCGTCGTGGCTGGCCCCCTGCCCCTTTTCAGCTGCGTAAACGTTGCTGTTCGGCTAACGGCTTTTCGCTGTTAGTAGTAGTGGTATTAGTAGCAGCAGCTATTTCTGTCAACATATGAGTGCCCGCAACGAAAACCAAATGCATACGCATACACTACTACTATCGAGACAACATCTTCACTCTTTGCTCAACGGATCACTAGGTAACCAACCCACGTGCATCATCCGCACGTCCGGCTATCCGATAAACGATTACGCCTGCGCGCTCGTGGCCGCTGTCACGGAGACACCGAGCGTACAGAAATAAAAGTATCGCATAGCAATGTGGACGATCCGTGATACCACAAAAGTACCTACGGTGCTACTGCTGCTGCTGCGGCTCCTGATGTTCTCCCAACACAGTCAAACGTTTGCAATGATATCATCATAAGTTAAAGCCTGAACTACAATTTCACAATGCCTATGTTTCTCGTCATTTTTTCCATTACGACCAAAAATGTACGTTCAAAAGGCTACTCTCAGGCAATAGCAAATTTAATGCCACTACATTCTTACCAAAGTGATGGTGCTGCGTTACGTAGTTGCCAAGTAACTAAGCTTTTTTCGACAGTCATATCGAAAGCGAAAGCATGCATACTTCCATAGGGTGTATGAGAAAGTTAGGTACGTATTTTGAAGGTTTGGTAGAACTCAGCAAGAGAATAATTTTTTCTTTATGGAAAGATGGGGGCGGAAACGTCTTGGCAAAATGCTACGGTTCTGAACGTGACACTTCAACGTGAAACCATAACAACTATGGACTGTCGAAAAAGATTAGTCACTTGGCGACTACGTAACGCAGCACCATCACTTTGGTACGAATGTAGTGGGCATTAATCTGCTATTGCCTGAGAATAGTCTTTTGGACGTGCATTTTTGGTCGTAATGGAAAAAATTGCGATGTTGCACAAAAAGCGTTAACGTAACATTTTGACTTTTGATGACTTTCTTTAATCTGGCTATTCGCTTTTTGCTACGCAAGCTAGTAATGTATACTTATTGTGCAGAATTTCCGCCAAACACGCCGGTATGATCGGTTCCTTTGTGCGTTGATCGCTTCCTTCGCTGGTTCTCCCGCAAACGTAGATTTTGCACAACTATGTAGAAGAAAAAGGCAGAATAACTGCTCTTATAAATTTCATCCTCACTCCTAAACAAAACGTTTTCCCGGCTTCCACCCATTGGCAAAAATGATTTTCTCACCGAGTTTTGACCATACCCTAGCGTTTTGGACACACAAATAGGAACACCCTGTATATATATATATATATATATATATATAATATATATATATATATATATATAGGGTGTTGCAGAAATTGTTCATAGTAGAGATAGGGAATTGTAGAGCTTGTTAAAGCAAATATTTTTTCCAATAGAACATGGTCTATGAGAAGTCTTGTTTCGGAGTGAGAGTGAAATTACGACACATTTGTGACACTAGTGTTTTTGCACATAGGTCATAGGAGCATAAAATGTGCTGTTGCGATACAAACGGTCCTCCTATACAGAAACTAAGCACACTATCGTAGCAAACTCGCACACGAGCGCTGTAAGTGGTGTATCCCCCCATCAAAACAAAGGGACAGTCCTCCGAGATATATTACTGACGCAATCCCATAATTCCAGAAGAATTATAGCTGCAGAGATATGAGACCTACCAGAGTAACCATAGCTGGCAGAGATACGGAGGCTTACCAGAACCCCCACCGGAGAAATCATAGCTGCAGAGATATACATATAAGGTCTCCTCATCAAGGAGGAGCTGACTAAAAACCAACTTGCAGGCTTCACGCAGAGGGAATAGCCGCACGCACCTAAATGACACCAGCCTCACTAGGGCAAGCATATTAGGTGACAAGGCTTCGATAAAAGCATGATTGCTGTCACAGAGTTCCAACAAGGATGATTGTCTTCTCGATCGACTACCGCCATAATTCCCCTGGACTGCAAGGTACACTGTTGCATCTTAAGGATGAAAAAGCTGTTTCCTGTTGAATCGGTACATTCTGACAATCGAATGGGTTGAATTCGCTCGAGCCCCAACACGGGCGCGCTTCGCAAGATAATCCTTCACGCCGAAAATAATTAAAACGAGTTCTCCATTAGAGTCCTATGAGAGGCACCTACCACATTCTGCAGCTCCCATAGAACACAAGGCATCTAGACAGCGGCCGTAGCCAACGCGGAACCGCTGAAATGACTTTCTCAAGAAAAATCTTTGAGCAAGCCCTCGTGCAATGTCCAGACATAATCTTGGAACTCTAGTCAAAGGCCTGAAAACAGAAGAAAGTACGAGAAAAAGTAGAGGGCGGATGAGACACGTCATTGCAAATTTGGCAGCATCGGGTTGAGCCGCCTTTATCGTTACATTTACAACATCCACGCCTTTCTATTTCGATATCACTACCGCAGAGCCCGATGACACATGTGAGTGCAAATTCTTGAAGATATGTCAGGATAAAAACTTGATATAATCACTTTCGGTAATTTTCGCTCTTGCTCATAGAATTTTTTTCGCCGAGTTGTTCGAGACCCCACATTTTTGAACAAATTCTGACGGCCCTGTATATATATATATATATATATATATTAACTACAAAGGCTTTTCCCTTGACACAGGTTTGGGCTATAATCGGCAATCTAAAATAGCCCACACAAACAAAAGCAGCAACAAGCATTTGACAACATTAATTGACATTTTATCAAAAGTACTTATACTGTTAACTATAGCCTCTAAGTAAAACTAGATCTAACCCAATGCAACAGTGCTACAGGTTCCAGTGCGCAAAAGCGATTTGTTTGAAGACTCCGTTGCTGTACATCCT
>QVRM01002184.1:7500-38753 GCA_003439945.1 Dermanyssus gallinae | reverse complement strand
GTACCATGCTTCGCGAGGCCCTCTTTAGTTGTTCCATACGTAGCAATCTTTGCGGACATGCTCCCCACGTAGCCTCATGCTCTCCGTTGCATAAACAACAGCGGGCCCGAGCGTTGCAATCTTTTCTGAGATGCTCCATAGAACCGCATTTTCGACACCTGGTTTTGGAGCCTTACAGTTGGCGGCGAATGGTCCAAACTATAACACTTGTAGCACTGCGAGGGTTCATGATATAGTATGACTCCATGCCGTATAATATATATAATATATATATATACAGGTAGTTCAATAAGTTTTTAGAATGAAAACCGAGAATTTTCCAAATCATGTTTTTAAATTTTTCTATTTTATATACTCCCCGAGAAGCTCAATACACTTTTCCCACCGAGATTTAGAGCTTTCATACCTCTTGAGTAGAATTCCGCGTCGTTAGACTGAAAATAGGCATTGACAAGCAGCCTTAACCCCTTCATTGCTGGAAAACGCTTTCCACCGAGACTATTCTTCAAATGTCCGAAGAGTAAATAATCAGAGGGGGCCAGGTCTGGAGAATAGGAGGGTTGTTCAATAAGTTCGAACCTCAGTTGGGCCAGGTTTTGCCGATGCTTGCCGGGACTTGTGTGCAGGAGCATTGCCCTGGTGAAACGGGACAACCTTCTTCTGTAAAGCGGAACCGTTTCACGATGAGTTCTTGCTAACGGCAGTCCAACAGTCTTGCATAATATTCTCCTGTGATCGTTTTACAGCTCCAAGGTAGTCGACCAGATTTATTCTACGTTGGTCTTAAAAAACTGTAGCCATTACCTTTCCGGTCAATGCCGTTGTCCGCACCCTCTTCGGAGGTCCTTCATCAGGTGCACACCATTGGCAAGATGCTTCTTTGGGTCTCGGGGAGTGTAGTGATGAACCCGGCTTATCATCGACGGTCATGAATCTGCACCAAAAATCCGACAGATTGTTCGACATCTTGGCCAAATTTCGCTGTAAAGCCAAAACAGGCGCGTCTTTTTGGCCTTGGTTGAGCAAATGCGGCAGCCATTTTGCTCTAAGCTCTTTCATCTTCAAGTTTTCGTGTAGGATAAAATGCACACTGCCTAAACTAATCCCTAATGCCCCCGCTATTTCCTTAATGTTCATTCGCTTATCTGTGCCAAGAATTTTTCGCACTTTCTCTACGTTTCCTCATCAGTTGCCGTTTTTTGGCCTTCTGGACGTAGTTCATCATCGGTGCTCCTGCGACCTCTTTTTAACACATTAATCCAGTTGGAAACAGTGGCAAAACATGGCGCAGAGTCACTGTACGTCTCGTCTAACTCAATTTTTACTTGGGTCGCATTCCAACCTTTGAAATAAAAATGCTTGATAACCACTCGAAACTCTTTTTTTCTCCTTTTTTAAAAATCACGCCGATACGTTGCACGAAAAAAGCTATCAAACGAAATCGCAACGGCCAATCACCATAATATATTGAGTGCTCGCAGTCGTAAAGTTGCAGTTCCTATTAGCGGTGAAAGCGTGCCAAAATTCGAATTCTAAAAAGCTCATTCTAAGAACTTATTGAACTACCTGTATATATATATATATATATATATATATATATATGAAAAATTACTAGCTTTAGGCTTATATCGGCATCATCTTGGCGCACGCTCGCTCCCCCTTGAGCCACAAATTGCCACCTTGGATGCCAGTTGTTTATTTTCCTTTAGAGTTTAAGTCGGACCAATAGTCATCATCATCATCATAATCACCATAATCATGTATATATAGCACTTCGACATAGTATATTAAAGTATAGATCATTTCAGTTATGATACAATATGATGAACAGTTGGCTCCGGTTCCCTGCCTTGCCAAGCGGGAGTGAAAGAGTAGCTACCCTCCTCCCAAACACCGGATAGTTGACTGGGTGATACTTGGCGCAATTCTGCGAGCAGAGCCGTCAAGTATTTTGAGACAAGTACTTCTCGTGAAATTCATTGGACGAACACACAATGTGGTGTGTTAGCCATGCACAAGGCACCTGGTGTATTTGCGGCGATCGTCGCAGGCCGGCTCACAATCGAGGTGAGAGATGGACGTCTAGTTTCTCGAGCTCCGCTACTGCCTATGTTTTATTTGACCCCCACTTCAGCACGAATTGGTTGGGCAGGAGGCGTGCGCAGCCTCGGCCGTGTAGTGCCGGCGTATATATCGTCGGCGCACAGCCAGACAGAGCAACACGAGATGACTTCTAGCCCTGATGTAGAGGCAGAGTACTCGACCGGCGTGGACGGCGTGAAGCACCTCTCGAGGGAACGAACGTAGACCTCTGTCAGGTGACTCTGTCAGAGACGCACAGCTGCGTCAACGGAAAGTCGTTTGTCACTTTCGACATCCACGTAAATATCAGACAAGGCTAAGCATACGACACGATCAGCGTGTGCCGTAAAAAACACGCGCTCCCATATAGTGAAGCCGAACACCTTCCGGAATAATACGGAAATGTGTTCACTGACTGAAGGAGTTTGCCATAGCAACGGATCGTATTATTCCTCTCGCTAATCGCCCTTTCGTCGGAATTTGAAGCCTTAATTTACCGGGTGTCTACCTGCAACAACCTCAGCACCAAGGTATGACTCACCAAGGTGATGCGCTTGACTGCGCCGATGTCTTTATGAGTGGCAACGATGCCGTACGATGAGCTTACATCACCACTATGGCATTTCTGTACAATCGCTGCAAATGACTAGGGAGATCCGAACAGAGGTGGGGAAAAAATGCAGATCAGTGGGTCGCCCTGGAAGTCTCCACGTTGCGCTTTAATTCAATATAGATACACGTCCATTTTGTAAAAGAAGGACATCATTTCCAAAATTTACGTTTTACAAAACTGTTACCTAAAGATATACAACAGCCCACATTTCCGACGTTAGCGGTTTGAGTTCTCAGTGCCCGGGCCATGCATCAAGATAACATGTTGTTACTATCCTACCATATCATGTTGTTACATGATTTGTCTTGGCAACTCGTTTTGGCTACATCGTGTTACTGTTTTTAGGATTTAATAAGCGAATGGTAAAATGACTCAACACATTTTATGATGAATACACACAACATTGCGATAATCAGTCTGGACTGCAGTGCCCAAATAGGGCTTATCTCAATAGAACTACAATTGGCAATGTTACACCTTAGTGAGACACAACAAAAGACTTTCCTCTCTACACTTTGAATGGCTTTCGTATGTTTGTTTAAATAGGGCCGCCACACATCGCAAGAATAGGCACACTTGAAAACAACCAAACAATTATAAAGTTTCATGTTAAAATTGTAATTATTTATTTGATCAACAACGAAATATGGTATTGCATGTTAGACGGATTGCAAGTTGATCGGATGACTTGTGTGATACAAGTGCTAAAATCCAGTTCCGGTATCATCGTAACCCCGATGCCCCGGTCCCTAAGGCTTTTTGCAATAGGGATATCCTCCCGATGTCCTATAGCATGTAGTTATGGTTCTATTTTTAACACAATACTGCAATATTGCTGACACGAACGCAGACCTCTCTACAGATAAGATAACTAGGAACCCATAACACAGAGTGAGCATTAGCACAGAGTGGCTTGAAGCCACTTGCTGGCTCCTTTCTGGACGACTGAATTCGTCCAGTCGGGCATTGTCTGGCGTGATTATTGCGTTAAAAAGTAAACGCTAGTAATTGTAGAAACGATGAGGTCGTTGTATACATAATAGCTTTATTAACCGATGGTTGGTTTACAATAGTGCGCGTACAGAGAAAGCACACATTCACATATACATATATTCATCACGGTTCTAAAAGTCGAGTCAACGGAACTGCTCGACCGCATTGCTGAAGGTGATATAAGTCACACTGTCTCCCGCAGAGTTTGCACAAGCATAACGAGGTAATTTCATGGAACTTCTCTCAAATACAGATCTTCATGTGTAAGCCATGTACAACAAATCGTGCAATTAGGTGTCTATTCTCAAAGTTGCAGCGCTTCCACGAACTACACGTCATTGCCTGGGTTTCATAAAAGAGCGGGTCAATGTCTACCATTTTATTCTCCCATTCAGATATGTACTCGTTGAAAGCTGCCGTTTTCGGTAACATGTGTAATTTTTGTAAATGCTCAACAAATAGCGGAGTCGACGCCAGTAAATAGACTAATCGGTTGAGACTAGTGCGGTGGACTCTAAGCGCCTTTTTTTAGAAAAGCGGCCTTGATTTGGTCAAGCGCCTTAAAGTTTAACTTCGATAGGTGTGGCCATATCACCTGTATACCGTAAGAAGCAGTGGGCGCAATCTTCAGGTTAAAAAGGTGAACGGCAATGTCCATGGATAGTTTTTGAGGGCCTCGGATACTATGAAAGGACTGTAGTCCTTTCCGAACTCGTTTATCAATGTGCCTCGAGAAGTTCGTACCTCGAAACAAGAATATAACCCCTAGGTATGAGAAGTTTGAGACAAATTCTATAGGTTTTGAACCTAACCGTAGTTCGTCGATTCCAGCCAATTTCCCTCAACGTCTAAATTTGTTTGCCTTTGTTTTATTTACATTTATTTCCAACCGGTTTCAATAAACGTAATGCTGCAAGGTCGCAAAGGATTGTTGCAAATGGAATCGACTGCGAGAATATAGCACCAAGTCTTCCGCATACATAAGGACATCTACCTGCGAGTGCCGACTCCGTATCTGTGCAGGAAAATCTCTCACCAGCACCGAAAACAGCAGGGGGGCTAAGGTTATCTCCTTGGGCAACACCAGTAGTCTGTAAAATGTCGTTTATCGTTAACGCCATGTGTTTATCGGCTCCGTCATCTATAATAACTTTTCCTTCCTATAAAATGCCTTTAATGAGCCCCAATATATTTAATGAGATTCCGCAAAAAGCCAGCTTGTCAAGTATAATCGTTCGTGCGGCCGTATCAAAGGCCGCTTTAAAGTCTACAAATACAGCAAATAGATAAGCCCCTTTAGTTCGAAGTGCCCGTTGTATCGAATTTAGAAGTACAGCACATGCTGTCATTGTTGACCGGCCCCTTCTGAAGCCATGTTGTTGCTCCGGCAGCTTTCTGTTAACCTCAAGAAAATGTTCTAATCGGCGAGCTAGGATAGCCGATAGAAGTTTGTAGATTGCGCTCTTCTTTGCGATACCTCGGTAAGACGATGGTGCCAACAGATCCTCTTTTCCTTTAGGGATAATGCTAAGCAGGCTGGTTTTCCATTCCAAAGGTAGTTGGGCCATTTTCATCACCTCGTTAAAAAGTCTGAGAAAGACGGTTATGGCACTGGCAAACATTTGCCGGAAATGAGCATTTAGTATATCATGTGGGATAGGACACGCAGTAACGCGCCTGTCTGTCTGCAGCCACTTATGAGGTCGTTGTTGCGCTTCTAGGAGCAGCTTGTATTGTTTTCGTTCTTCATATTTTTTTATGGCGCTTTTTACAACTTTTTTATAGTCACGACTTAATCTAGTATAAAAATAAGTCATCTCCGGGCGGATTTTTGCTAAAATGTATGCTTGAATCATATCATGTTTGCAAGAAGCGCACTCCTGATTGTACCATGGAGCGTGCTTTCTGTTTGTTCGCTTGCTTTCCGTTTGTTGCTTTAGCCGAGCGCTACCAGTAATGGCACTTCGAATGCTGGGGGCATAAGATTCCACGTTGATCACGGTTGGCACTGGGAATATGTTTCGCGAGGTAACCGTCAAAAGGCTGAGATCCGGATTGCGACTTAGACAAGGCCGCCCGCGATCTGTAGATTGAGGTTCAATTGTTATTTCCATTGCGACAGGTAAGTGCCACCTTGCACCGAACGACCAGTCTTCTCCTGCACCCCCTGTACTTGACATTACATGGGTTAGCATTTGTGGCGAAAATGACAATCGTAGATTGTCCGTGAGGCGCGACGAAGGTCGAATCTTCAGCTGTAGATATAACCCACATACTGCGAGATGCCAAGGCGTTGAGTAGAGATACCGTTCTTAAACATCTTAGTTTGTCAAGCCGACAGTTGAGATCACCACATAGTACAGTCACTTTGTGTAAGTCCACCATGTCGAGGCATAGTACTAATTTCTCCAGCAGTGTTGAAATAGCTTCTGAGGGACTTGAATATATTGCAATGACGTTGATGGCGGTTCCTGTTAGGACTACGCAATGATCCTCTTTGTAGCACGTTTTTGCGCCAGCGAGCTTGCTGTTAAACAACACTGCAACCCCCCACTTGTTCTGCCCGGTCCCTCTGTTTGTAAACCCAGACATTCCGTTATACACCAACTTGGGACGACTGTAGGTTTGATGGCCCATGTCTCAGTAAGGACCAACACGTCATACTGCTCAGCTAAAGGAGGAAGTGGGTAACTTGATTTAATGCCTTTACAGTTCCATTGAAAAAATGTATGAAGCGATCTCTTGTCTTAAGTATGTTGCGAGAGTAAGCCTACGGAGTCTTCGAATCTCGTATCAGCAAGCTCTTTGGCATCCTGGTTAGCCTGCGGGGTCATAACATAGCGTGTAACAACGTAACGTAGCTGCCAGGTCTTCTGTAGAGCGAATTCCAAGAGTTCCGAGTGGAAGTGCAATAGTGGCTTAAACCCAGTTACTGTCGGCCATTGAGGGGAGATTGAGGGGGCCCTTGAGGCTGGTCTTACAACTTTCGTCCAAATCGCGCAGTGGATATTGGTTTGTTTCGATGTCCGTGCTGCGGAGGATGTGAGCGATCCTTGTCAGGAATGATCTCAATAGGTGATGGGCGCTGTGTGGACTAGGAAGGTTTAGCCAAGTCAGGAGGGAGCGAAGGCTCTCTATCGTACCTGCGACGAATGGCGGCCGATCCCACAGGTATCCCAAGCAGCGTCATTTCAGCTGCCTCGACGAGTTTGCACCGAAGAAGGAATGCCTCAAAGGCGGTTATGTTAGACTGGCCTATTTAAAAGTGTTCGCACTTCTAGAAGTTGAGCTCAAGCCTACGCTGCAGGTTGAAGTCAATAACAGCCTTGATGTCTTCCTGCATCACTCATGCTTCTCCCCCAAATGATGCCAGCGTCTAGGTTCCAGAGGTTCAGGTGAGATAGGCTAGAATCGACCAGTTCTTCATTGGCTGCGCAAAACAGCGGCAGACCAAATGATCGCCCTACTGCATGCCGCTTTATAAAAAAATCGTTCTACCATTAGGTGAAAGTTTCGATCTAGATTCACCGCCTTTGGTCGCTCTACTAATACGTTTTAGTATATGGTCTGAACGAACCCCGTTAAAGGCGTGTTTGAAATCGAGTTGGCGACGACAAAGTTTTTGGGTGCGCTGGTAGTGAAGGCTCCTATTGTGTGAACCGGGGCTTTGACGCCATTAGATGCAAGATGATGAGCCCCAAACTTCTCGCGTATGAGAGCTGCTAAAGAAAGGGGTTTAGTTATCACAGACGCTACCTTTTTATCAAATATGAGTTAGAATTAGTCAGGAGTAGAACTGTACTTAGTAGAATTACCTACCGTGACAAACAAGTTATCTATTTCATCGCTGGAACTGCCCTCCGTGGCCTCAGTACCATGGCGATACAGTCGACGACAAATTACCTCATTAATTTTTGGAGTGGTGGAGCCGTTAATGATGCAGGCTTTAACAAAGGGAGACTCTATGCTTTGTGAATCCAAAATAGTGACATTCTTTCAGTGTGTTTTAGAAAAATCATTTTTTTTAAATTAGACTAGTTGTATCACATATTTATTCACTTAAGTCACATATACTTTTTACGAGTTTCTTGCGCTCAGCAGGGTTGCGTGTGTTTGTCGCATAACAGCAGGCACCCCTGATAAAACTAAATTTGGAATATACGTCCAAAGCTACAACCTCAGTGCCAGTCTCTTGCTTT
This sequence comes from Dermanyssus gallinae, assembly GCA_003439945.1. NCBI lineage: Eukaryota > Metazoa > Arthropoda > Arachnida > Mesostigmata > Dermanyssidae > Dermanyssus > Dermanyssus gallinae. The sequence continues at coordinate 30,866 of QVRM01002184.1, read as the reverse complement.
AATTCGCAAACTTTCATCGTGTTTTTGATTCATATATAATGCCCCCTCCCTCCTCGGGAGCCACAATCGCGCCGGAATGCTAAATACCTATCATGACACGACAGTTAACTATCAGTTACATGTTTGCCACTTCCATTTAGTCACGTTTCGGTATAAACACCATATTAATATAATTAACGGCGAAAGAATGAGTTAAGCAATTGGGAACCATCATCCTCACCAATCGAACGTGCATTAAAATATAAACATTGTACCGCGGTGTCCACCACGGAGGTAACAGGAGCACGGAGAAGGGCCGGATTGAATGAAGCCACGAATTCTATAGGACGCGGAAGGAAGTGATGCCAACTTTTGGGCAGAGACACTGGCCGAATACCTTCACCTCAAGAAAACGGCTCGTCTACAGTTAACAAAAAAGAGTATTATAATTAAAAAAACAACTTAAAGTCACACTTAACAGACTGTGACCTTAAATTGTTGCTGTTTATATTTTTCATTAACACCCGCCTACCATAAACGCATCGACCAGAAAGTGGCGAGGAGTCTAGTCGTTAATAGGCCCTGACACGGCTTATGAATACTGCATACAAGTAGCCTGCTGGCTTTGCCACAGCTTGCTTAATCGGCGATTAGAGAACACGCATGTCGTTCATCATATACAACACATATGCTGTAAGAACATCAGTACCGGCTGGTTTACGTTCGACCCTAGAGCACCTTAATCGAGAACGACCAATAAGGTAGGCTGCTTCATGCGTTCGGCGACTTGCATCGCCTGCCCTAGTGCGCCATAGTTGCCTAACAGACAGCTCGCACAGGTAGATGTTTACGGACCACAATCTTCAGCACGTCTAAGCACGTTTGAGCAGAGCATTAAATACAACGTTGTATAGTGTTACATTACACAGGGTCAAATACTACCTTTGCGCAGACTTTCTTAGTGGAGCGGCACAATCTGCGGGTCCATTGACATTAACGACTGCCTATCGTAAATACTTAATATAAGAGGATTTTAATTACATTTCAATAATGTGGTTTGCGGAAATATCTGCATTTTACCCAAATATCTTATACTATCAAATCAGGTTCTGCAGACTAGTAGTAATTAGGTACACAAACATGTGTACCTCTGCTGTTTGAAATTTCTTTAATAAACGAGACTGTGGGCGGTATTCGTTTAGACCAACGGGCCTAACCATACATCTCGCTGTTTTCTTTCTAATTTCAATAAAGCTCTTCTCTATTTTGGGCACTCACCTACTTTAGACTAATCATTAGCCGCCTTTTTGACGTCGTTAGAATACAAATTTGCCTTGGTTTACTTGGGTGTCAGTTTGATTATAAGTTATTTAATTTCTCATCAATTTGGTTGTCAACAAGTGTAGCAAACATTCCTGGAGCGGTTCTCACGGCTCACGGCATCCTGGAACATGCTCACGGGTTGCAGAATATTGGTGCATGCTTTGAAAAACGTAATTCTTTTGATGCCACTTTCTCATGGTTCTTGTTCACTTGTTCCTGTTGCGTCTTAGTCCGTTAGAAAGGAAATATATCCTCTTTACATATACATGCTTATACACCCCCATACACGGAAAGGTAGAAGAATCCTTAGCGACGACATGACATGAATATGCGTTTTTGAATGTTTTGTAGTCTATTACAACTACGTGGTAAACAATTAATCACATTATTATTATTATTATTATTATTATTATTATTATTATTATTGAGAAAAGTATATGTAGCAGGTGGCAACCACAATAACCAGGATTCTCCATAACGTGCACGGTCCAAGTAGAGCAGGTCGTAGGAGGCTCATCATGTAGGGCATCGAATCTATAGCGTTGTTTGGAGCACCGGTATGGTCCAAAGCGACTTAAGGGTCACAAGATGTTTAAAAAAAACACAAAGGACCGCGACCTTGCGATTTGCGTAGGCATATAGAACTATCACCACTTTAGCTGCACTTGATTTTGCTGTCACTCCTCCCCTGAACTTAAAAGCGGAGGAAAGACAAAGACTATGGAATCGGGGCCCAGAAAGCGCTTATACGAAAATCAAAAATGCCGAAAGGGAAGGCACAACTACTGCATGGCAGAACGAATGGGCTGCCATTCCGGATAGTGCACCGGGTGCGCGCGTAGGCGATCTCATTCCTAACATAAGGAAGTGGTTAAATCGACCCGGTAGAGAAACTGATCACTTTCTGATGCAGGCCATAACGGGCCATGGCAACTTCTGGACATATCTGTTAAAGATAGGAAGAGCCTCCTCGGACGCATGCGTACACTGTTGGTCTACCCACCCACTCTTTGCGCAGGTTAGAGTAAAGGCAAGAAGAAAAGCGTTTGACCGATTAAAGTTGGCGCGAAAACTAAGCGCTACAAACCCTCTGAGCCTACTTACTCAGAAGATTTCACAATCTATGCAATTCATCTGTGAAGGCATCTCTAACTGGAATATAGCAGCTGTAGTGGTACGAGAGGTATTGGAGACAATGGGGCACCTGGAGCGACTCTGGAGAGACAGATTCACGATGGACAAACCCCAAGATAGCTTTGCCCAATTGATCCGAAGGACACTAACCACTCCTCCTGTCAGCTTGCAGTACTACAAAAAAGGGAGCCGGGCTGTCAGAGAGTGAAGCTTAGGGGGGAAGATGCGTTTAGTAGGTGTGATCTTGGCGGGGGCTGTGTCTCACACTGCATTGGGCTGAGTGTCCTACACACTCTACTGCGTTAGTTTAAAGCATTTTGCTCCTTTACCATTATTTGAATTTAAAAAAAATATATATATATATTCTCCACGAGGGTATTTGTAATATCAATTCATATTGTTAATGTGGTGTAGTTTTGTATATAATACATATTTTAATTAAAGATCAAAGTGGCATAACTTCAGCGGCGATATTTGTGAATGAGTTGTTTTGCTGTTCAGAAGCCTACGGTGTATCTTCGATGGTTTAAATCGCTTGTGCTGTCCAAACGTTTATACTGTTCACCCTTATGGCATCTACAGTTTTGTAAATACATGATTGAAGCAGTGCAAATAAGGTTCTTAAAGGGACTCCGTAGAAGGTATGATTTCGAATCGAACACTAGTGTATTACAGCCCTTAACAAACACACTAGGGAGCAATGACAAGCGGGTTCTAGCTCAACTTGTGGGTGCAAACCTTATTGCCCATTTCTTCGAAGTGCGATTCAAAAATCGCAAAAGCCAAATAATGTATGTGGCTGGATGCACTGCAAGAACGGAACGCATCAAGAATATGTACGCCTGGCACGTAGCCGGGGATATCGCCACACCTGAGCTTGGCAAAACCATAACGAATTTCATCACTTCACTGTTACAGCGTCAGCAGGTGGTATTTCGTAAGGATTTTGCATCAAACCTTCTTATTTTCTGAGATTTTCTGTCAACGTCAGTTCGCCACGCTGAGTCGTTTGGCAGGGTCTTTGGAAACGAAAAATGTCGTTCATATTTTGCCAGAACAACTAGAAATGGTGAGGGTCAAAGAGAGAACATTGTGTCTACATTCAGAAAGTCCAATCTTTCCGTTTGATCACGATTTGCCCTTGCCATTCGTGGTAGAAGTGGTTGGTGGTCGTGGCCTGAGCAACAGTGGAAAGAGAGTCCACTAGTATGCGCGTGCAGACTTCATTGGCAGAAGTTCGGGTGCGACACCGACGCCCGTTGATGTCTTCACTAGACTTCGGCCGAGTGCACTATGTGTGAAGTTGAAGAGATTCATGCTGATAGCTGCGTCACGTTGTACCAGGCCTGTTTCGAATAGACTGCATGCCGCCGCCTCCGCGTTCGTTTCGGCCACGAAGTCGCTCACAATTGGTGGTAACGAATATAACATGCCTATGGAGCGACTTGTGTGCTATCATGTGTCACGTTGTTCATTTCGTGCTTCTCTGGATAATGTCGCAAAATTCACATGTGAGCGATGCCAAGGTATTCTCTCGTTGTGAATTTCTTTCAGAGGCAAAAAGGCACTTTCCTGCTGAGCAACTCGGTAAATGTAAGTAAATGACGACGAAAACGATGATGTCTATCGGGCAGGCCCCGTCACTTGCGCATAAAAAAAAAGGAGGCTCTTCTAATAACTGCGGCAAAACGTGACTGGCAAAAGAACGCGCTTAGTGCGTGATTAATAGCATTTTTAGAGCTAACCAGCCGTAACACTAGAGACAAACGTGACCTTTGAGATGTCTTTTACATACGTTAAGAGACGAATATATATATATATATATATATATATATATATATATATATATATATATATATATATATAATTTAAACGTCTTGGCTATGGTGCTTCTAGCACTTATATATATATATATATATATATATATATATATATAACACATTTATTTACTATGCATTGGTGGCATTCATTTACAACATATGATGTTATATGTTTCCTGCGTGCTTGCTTTGAAGCACAGTCTATGCCTTTGCACCTAAATATGTAATATAGCCTGACATTGGCTTTTCTACAATACTCACAGATACAGTCGTCTATTTCAAAGCAATATTATTTTAAACATATACGTTGGTAGTAGCAGTGTCAACCTGACACATTACATTAAATAGTCCGTTCTTCTGAGAAGCCACTTCTCATCTTTACAAACGGAAAATTGGGCCCCTTTGTAGTTTTGCACAGCAAACTCCATAATACGGCCTTCTCTAATGTTCTTGTGTTTATTCGGTGTATATTTAACACAATTTGTAAATCCATGTCGTTTTGCCTTTTGTTTTATCGCCTCCGTGTGTCTGCTAAAGGAAAGGTGTCAAAATAACTCCTAAATACGAAAAATTGTTGATAAATTCTGGGTAGTTATCGTTCACCTTGATTTCATGGTCAGCGGCTGTATATGCGCCGCGTGGACTGAACTGCTTTCGATCTTTCACAATTTATGAGTTTGTTCTCCACATACCAGCTCGTCATTTCGCTTAGAGACAACCGCAGGGGGTCCCGCAATATTGCATAAAATCTTGATCTTGCATAAAAGGCACGTGGCGCTTTTAATTCGCGCAACGTGTCTAAAAAAACCTCTGGTCGTAGATAATAATCAGAAACGGGCTTGCGGAGTCTCCTCGGGGCACTCCGTTAGCTTGCGTAACGGTGTCCATTACAAAGTGATTCCCATTTCTGATTTGCAACTTAAAGTCGGAGGAGTATCGACGCATTTTTCAAATGGGATTGCACAAATGGCTAGCGAATCTGAATTTATCGCTTCAAGAAGTCGCTCTGGAATACAATCGAGTTGGCTGTGTAGAAGTTGCCATCGTTGAACGCCCACGTAGAAACCAATACTGTTTGTCAGGCAGCAGAAAGATCGTATATTTGTATATGTTTCGACGAAAACGTTTTATAAGACACTTTTTAGTGCTATGGGCCGGTATTTTTCTGATATCGTGGCGTCAATGTATTGAGATTGTAGTTTAGGCGTTTGTACACGATATAGTCTAGCCCGGTTGATTTTTTTCAGCAAAAACAGTGTGTCTGATGTTACGATGGTATTGACTTCGTATTTTGACTTGATGTTTTTCATATTCAACTATTGTTAATAATTGCTAGTCTAGATAGAGATTTTTAATAATCATTTGATGTTTGAATTGCTAGCACAATGCCGACTTTGTTACATCCGTTCTAGCTCAGATATGTTTCGCTTTGATCAAATTAGGCTGTCTTGTGTCGTTCCCTCAGTATATCACAGTTGATTTCACAGAACAGTATCAAGTGCTTATTGGAGTAAGGACAAAATTGTGTACGTTCGCCGATATTGTTTATTCGTGTATCAGCAGCTTATTTTTTCGGTTGACTATACGTATGTAACCCACTCCTTATTATTTTCACCAATATGAAGGAAATTATAATCGTAATACTATAAAAATATAAAAATAAATAATTTAAAAAAAGCAAACAGCTTCATGAAACGTAGTCCATGGATGCAAGCAGAACATAGTGAAACTCGTGGACTGCGAAACGAAATACTACATGGCGGTTAGTGCGAGAAAAAAAACCCTTGCAAGTGTAGTACTTGGAAACACGTTTCTGCTGCCAATTTGTCTTGCCAAATGCGAGTGTATTCGTTGTATGCTGGCGTTACGTGGTGCGAAGCCGGATCTCCGTTTCGAGTCCTCAATGAAGAGCGGAATATCCGGCAACAGACAGATAGGACGATTCTTGCAGGACGAGTGGAATCCAAGCATTCGTTTAGGAAAGACCGGCTTTTCCATATGCTTCTGTGACAACTGCGGCCAGACAGCCTTTGTACTGTATAACGCCATGGATGCCAATTTGAGGTTAAATTGACCTGAGCGTCGTCTTCAGAGAGAGAGTAGCTGTGATGTTTGGATGTGAACAGCCGCTTGCAGAGGGCTTCTTACCCTATCGGTAGTGCGGTGGTCCGTGAAGAAGCGGCCGTAGAACGAACGTACGTTTCCACAACATTTAAATCTGTTGATATATTTGAAGTCTCATGAACACAACCTGGCGGTATCGCTTGTTGCAACACGTACTCTCCTGTAAAACTTTATAGTCTCTTTTTATTTACCGCACTTGCCGAGCTGTACACCGATGTAATCTAGAGACCATTCTGCCAGTTTGAACTGCCATTAAGACGCCCCGCTGTGTCTATCTACCTCTTCCCTGTTGATGTTTGATAGGCTAGCCCGTGGGATACCCTATGATGAGAGACACCTATGCGTGCCGTGTCGGTTTAGACAGTTTCTTTGAAAAATGTTGCACCATGTTTTATGAGAATAATTTTCTCCATTACCAGAGCCAGGATGGCGAATTCCGATCGGTTGCAACTTCCGTGCGCTCTAATTCCACTGTATTCTGTCCACGCAAAGCTGATATTATATAATACATGGCTAAAATAATATATGATCGACATCGTAAATATTGTGCAAACGGGAAGGAATCCTAGGACACGTCAATAACCAAAGCCACAACCTGGACAAAGACAGTGCGTGTCTAGCTACACCTATCTAAACAGCGCCACAGTACATCGCAGCTGACACTGAGCTTCAGCACTAGTCAATCTACCGATACTTAGCGATGACTTCAAGGTAAATAAACCCAGCTTCACTGCGCGGCACTTGTACAGGACCATTGTTTCAACAAATGGCACCATTTGTGAAGGATGTAGTATAGCAGTACACGCACTCATATGCCTACTCCTAAATTCCAGACCTAACTTACGACAAATTGCTAATCATCTGTATATGCTGCAGCAGAATACCAGCAGACCAACGAGGCTGCAGCCGCTCAAAGAAACTCCAAGCTGAATTGGCGAAAAGAGTTCTCAAGATCTCAATACGATTACTAATCGTGAACAACGCAAGTTATCGTGGCAACAACCGGCACCACACAACTGACGACTTTGGAGAATTGGCGCCAGAATTACCGGATCACCATTATCATGCGTGAGCAGAGAATATTGAACTATAGAAGTGAGTAAACCCTGATTCTCGCAACTGGAAATGCTCAAAAGTTATTTTTAGGTGATGCGGCGAGCAGCATATAAGGTAGTAGGATCTACAGCGGCAATAAAGAGCCAACTCAAACGCCCGTTTACCACTAGACAGCCGAGACAACGCGCCTAAACGGCTGAGTTTAGGACGACTCAAGAACCTCGATTCGACCCCACGGGTGTGTCGACACCCAACACTTGCTGTAAGCGAAACAAAGCAAACAACACAACCAGAAAAACTGTGCGCCATGGATCCCTCAGGTGGGATAAGAAAACGTGCGATGCACTACTTTTGGAAGTCAACTGCTACCAACGAATTGGCGTCGGAAGACATTCAAGAATGTGTGGCACGACGCATCGTCGGCACGCAGACATTAGCGTCATCAAGCTGGCCGGCCTAAATCAAACAGCTTTCACATACAAGTTCAAGCTGACAAGGTGAATGAGCTTCTGACGGTTCAGGCGTAGGTGGCCCGAAGTTCTCCATTTCCGCCCATATCGGCGATATGGGCGTATGTGTAAACTGTCAAATTTCTGTTTCGACTATTTGGCGCAAGCAAAGAGACAGACCATTTCGGATGAGAGAGCCGGGAGAAGCCGGCTCGACGATGACTATGAAATGCCCATCTAGGAAGGAAAGCACAGCGGGCCATAGATGAAGTGGAAGGGAGCTGCGATGATTGCCGCCGAGGCCAGTCCAGAGCAAATGCTGCGTCAGCAAGAACCAAACACGTCAAATGTCCTGAATCACCTATAAGAACATCGGCGGAGATCATTAGTTTTTACGAAATATCTATCTATATATATATATATATATATAGATATTTCGTAAAAACTAATGATCTCCGCCGATGTTCTTATAGGTGATTCAGGACATATATATATATATTATATCATAAACCGTTTTTCTGAAACTCGTGTCCGCTGCGATGTACTGCGACGCTGTTGAGGTAGGGTAGCTAAACACGCACCGTCTTTTTCCAGGTTGAGGCTTTGATTATTGACGTGTCTAGGATTACCATTTGCACAATGTTTACGATGGTCGATTATATATTATTTTAGCCATGTATTGTATAATCATCAGCTTTTCAACTAACGCGCCGAGCATACATGCGTTTATAAATTCAAATGCGGTTATTATATTATTATTATATTATTATATTATTATTATATTATTATTATATTATTATTATTATTATTATTATTCAGAAATAGCACGCAAGGCATCAGTAAGGCAGCCGACGGCTTTCACCGTGTACTCTCTCATTGTGCGGTTTCAGTTTGGTGTATGCCACAGATAGATTACCACGCAAAATTTGGCAGTTCGTCCAGGATCAAGATACACATACATAGTACTCTGTAAACTACAAATAAGTGCACAAATGTATATAGATATTTCTGCTCTGCGTTTGTAGGGGCTTGTATTGCTCGATACGAGAGCAATTTTGATACAGCGGCGATTCACACAAGCAATGAGGACAGCTCAGCAGACCACGGAATTTTCCAGGTACGCATATGTATGCTTGTTAATGGATGAATTGTCCCTAGATAAAGGGCAATTCTATTTGCTACTCTTTTTGTATAGAGGACTAACTAATGTACGCGGTACCTACAATGCCTTCTAACAAGCCAAATTTACATATATATATATATATATATATATATATATATATATATATATATATATATATATATATTCTACGTCATTAAACGTCGCATTACAAAAGGGAGCAATTTAAATGAATGATGATTTGAATCGCTCTACCGCCCCTTTGAAATGAAGTTTTCTAACTTGTGTGCAAGCTTTGAAAGGGTTTAGTAGCGAAGAGGTATCTTAAACATGGCTGTATGAGAACTGACCGTTACCTTTAAACATGCCTGTTAGACACTTTCTGCTAATGGATAGGAAATCTCAAGGACAGTTATTAGGAGAACTCTTTAGTGCGCGCGTGTCAAACGTCGCACTGTGACGTTTGTCTATGGTCAGTGATATACAACCATGGAGCTGGGAATTAGGAATTCATTCAATAAAAAGGGTAGACGGTGCATTACGTTATGCACGTTATAAGCATTTCCCTATTCTAAATACAGTTACTAAGCATGCATACGTGAGCCGCTTGAAATGTAACAGCTTGTTTGTGAAAAATTGAAAGTAGATAGATAATCGCCTATTTGTAGAGCCCGGACTAAAGCGACTTCGTCGAGTATCAGGACACTTTGGAAATAGATTACTGCTGCATGTTTTATGGCACGCATAGAAATTACAACCTTAATCAAAATTGCCGAAGATATCGGCCTTCTTTTGTAGTTATAAATAATAATAGTATTAATACGAATAATAATAATAATAATAATAATAATAATAATAATAATAATAATAATAATCATAATTTGCAGTTTAATTCAGTTAAACCTTAAACACATGCTTAGAACATCAGTTTTTTTCACTTTTCAATAATAATAATAATAATTTGCAGTTTAATTCAGTTAAACCTTAAACACATGCTTAGAACATCAGTTTTTTTCACTTTTCAATAATAATAATAATAATTGTGCTCAACAAATGTAAAGCTCTGTCATGTAGAAGATAAATAGAGTGGTCCTATTTTATAGAGTAGCGGCGTGGTCTAGGACGCTAGTGTGCTAGTCATGGCTGTTAGCTACCGTGGTGTTGCCAAGCCTCTCTTGTTGGTCGATGCTCATTGAGAATAGATGATAAACACATTCCGCCGAGTTTCAACGACCTTGCTACTATAGCGACCGTATGTTACTTAAAAATGCTATCACAGGAACTGTTGGGGAAGCCCTAGATATCTTAGCATGTCCTCGTTTGACCCTTAGCGTCCCTAATCCAAAATGGTGACACGTGACCTTAGATTTACAATTCAGTTTAGTCTGGGTAGATGTTTATCTTAGTGATATTAAATATTTCGTAATTTTAGGTATAGAGGTATAGTACACATGTAATTTAAGTACATATATCGGTAATTGGCCGTTTGACATCTGTCGCAAGCCGTTACTTACGATTCAATTTTGGAAACTAATATATATATATATATATCATTTTTTTGTTTTGTTTATTTTTGGACATGCACAAGTTCGAGGCACACCCCTTAGAACAAACGTAGATGTATTCGATCGCTCTTTTACAATGCATTTTAGACACTCGTAATTTTTGTTTGCTAGATATTTCGTCATATATATATTTGCAAAAAAATATATCTAGTCAATTTTCTATTGTATACTATTTATAAATGTGTAATGGTCGTTAATAGCAAAAGAAAACCTCGTTTCTAATCCTTCATGTACTCTCTTTGCAGATTAACGATCGATACTGGTGTACACCAGGTCCGGAAAATCTTTGTAATGTCACCTGTGAAGGTATTTCACTAGCAGATTTCTAATTCAGAATTAATTGAACATAGAGTTACATACGGTTATGGCCAAATCGAAATATATGCTTATCCACCAAATCGAAATATGTAGCCAGATGTAGCTTTTAGTAGCATTAGACGTAGTGTCTTCTTAAACTTACAATGGTTGTTTTTTTTCTTTCTTTCAGCTCTTCGGTCTGACAATATATCGGAATCAGTCGCATGCGCGAAAACGATTTTGGCCGTTCAAGGGTTTAGCGCGTGGTGGGTACCAACGCGCTTTACAAGGATATGATCGAAATCACGTCAATAACTGGCCTGCTATGGCTTTATATAAATGACTGTTTGATGATGACGATTGAATGACACAAATTCCAAAGCTTGGAAGGCTTTTGTCTAAAGCTTATATTGTTTAATGCTGACAACATAGTATACAATTAGTGAGGTTCATGTTTCCTAACGATAACAAAAACGTTAATGTTTGCCCATACAACTTGGAAACCGATAGCTTAGAAAACCTTGTGAAAAAGGAACAAAATATAAACCGACGACGAAAAGCAATCTATTTCGAAAAAAAAACGCACATGTGTTTGCCTAACAACTCTGAGCGAAAAAGCATTTGCGACGTTAATTTGTACACTACTCGAAGCCAATACAGCATCTTTACTACATTGTGTGAAGCACCGTGGAGTCCATCGCTATTTTACGCGTTGCCACAATGAGGCTTTCATTTCACAGTTCGTGCCAGCGGTTTTCCTCAAGCGTAGTAGGCCTTCCAGGATGGGGGTCATTTAGCAGGCAAAAGTTGCCGGGACGGTACCTGGCGAAACAACTGTAGAACGAAGTCGTTGAAATGCTGTCCCCGCTAAATTCGTTTCAAATATTCGGACTGTTTCCGCAGCATAAAAATCTTTTTTTTAGAACTCACAGAAAATTGCCGCTCGTAACTGTTTTTTTTGCGGTTCGTTGTGACAGAACTAAAAAATCAACATATAGGATCACTTCAATTCAATCAATTCAAATTCAAGAGAGCTCGATTGTACAGTCACTCACAGAGATCTCGCTTTGTATGGTGAACATAGCAGACTACTCAGAGGCGTGGCGGGCAATTAACAAACACGTCCAACAATTCCAGTTACTTTCTGTAACTTTTAACTCGTTCGTAACTCTTAACTAACACACAAGTATTTTAACCTAACTAATATATATATACAGGGTGTTGCAGGAATATTTGAAGCGCGATATACAGAATTGTAGAGCTCGTTAAAGCAAATATTTTTTCCAATGGAACATGGTCTCTGAGAAGTCTTGTTTCGGAGTGAGAGCGAAATTACTACAATTTGTGACACTAGAGTTTTTGCCCGACATAGGAGCACAAAATGTGTTGTTGCGAGACAACCAGTCTTCCTAGACAGAAACTACAGCACACCATCGTGTTCGTGATAAAATTCTGCTCCATCTGAAGAATATGCAAGGCCGGTCAGAAGACGCGACATGGTCGCTTAGAAGAGAATTCGCCAAGAATAAAGTTCTTTATTAGCGTTCACGCCAAATACTTTAGAATCATAACCCTACAACCACTCACAGGGCTCAAAATGGACTTATTCAGCCAATGCGCAATTCATGGCGATCATTTTGGTACCAAACATATGTCAATGCGAGCTGTGGTTGCGGAGTAATTACGATTTTTCGGAGGGCATGTCCAGGTTAAGTGCATGAAAAATGACGCGCTGCGGCTGTCGCGCGACACGTCGGCGGTAGTGAACGTCGTCACACAGTCATTTTACATGCACTTAATCTGGACATGCCCTCCGAGAAATCGTAATTACTCCGCAACCACAGCTCGCATGGACATGTGTTTAGTACCAAAATGATCGCCATGAATTGCGCATTGGCTGAATATGTCCGTTTTGAGCGCTGTGAGTGGTTGTAGGGTTATGATTCTAAAGTATTTGGCGTGAACGCTAATAAAGAACTTTATTTTTGGCGAATTCTCTTCTAAGCGACCATGTCGCGTCTTCTGACCGGCCTTGCATATTCTTCAGATGGAGCAGAATTTTATCGCGAACACGATGGTGTGCTTAGTTCTGTCTAGGAAGACTGGTTGTCTCGCAACAGCACATTTTGTGCTCCTATGTCGGTCAAAAACACCAGTGTCACAAATTGTAGTAATTTCACTCTCACTCCGAAACAAGACTTCTCAGAGACCATGTTCCATTGGAAAAAATATTTGCTTTAACGAGCTCTACAATTCTGTATATAGCGCTTCAAATATTCCTGCAACACCCTGTATATATATATATATATAGATAGATAAGATACGATATATATATATATATATATATATCGTATCTTGTAGCAGAAGTTCTGATACTGTTCTGTGTATTTTATTCACAAAGGGTTTTCCTACCTGATTATTTCTATAAGATAATTAATGCAAGTACTCTATTATTATGCTTACCCTTTTGTGCGACGTACCTTTTTAGTATTTGAACATCACAGCATTGTTGAATTGTAGCCCTGTAATATTAACAATTACCATACACCAAGTTTGGCCCGATAGGGATTTTGAAATACGCCTCGGAGTTGTAAGGCAACAGAGAATAGTATCTACAATTGTAAACAGTCGACACACTGCTGATGGAAAGACAGCAACGGTGGATTTTCATTCGTGAGTTGGTTGAAGTAGACTTCACAGGATATATATATATATATATTTTTTTTTAATTTTTTAAATTTTAATTTAAGGTTTATTCACGGATATATGAATGTATATATATATATATATATATATATATATATATATATATATATATATATATATATATATATATATATACATATAATGTGAAAAGTGGCAAATAGCAACTACTATACTTAGACGGAATTTGATTGCTTATTTCAGGTCGGTGTATCCGGTCTACTGCAACAACAGCTTCGACTTTACTCAAGGCTGTTCACCATTCGGCGAGGGGTTGGCTCGAAGGTTTAGCTTCTCATTTGCGGTTCCGCCGTTACCATCCACCGAAAAGCGAGGCCATACGTCAGTGGTTCACGAGCTTAGGAAGACCACAATGGCCAGCACACCTGCTGCTACCGGCAGCAGTATTACCGAAACAACAACGCCTCTGTCGACTTCAGCACTAGTGTCTTCAACCGCCTCCTCTGCCGCCAAGTCTAGCTCCGCCGCTAAGACCACTACTGAGATCACTCCTACGTGATGATGGATGACTTCTGTCACCTATGTCAAATAGTCGGTCCAGTCTGACCTATGTCAAATAGTCGTCGCATCTCACACGTCAGCCGACGTCATGTCGTTGGTAGTGCGAGGGTATATGCATATACATTTATCCATGGTGTATATGATTATATATATATAATGCATATACATTTATCCATGGTGTATATGATTATATTTATATATATATATATATATATATATATATATATATATATATAAACATTATTATTGATATTTTTTTTAATTTTAAAACAAATGTGTATATACTCTGATTGAAAACATATATCCCTTGATAGAACAAATATCTTTGGTAATAGGAAGTGTTGTCAGCACACTCAGACAGTCAGAGTTACCGAGAATTGTATATACTTAGATGTTAAAAATACTGCTTAAACAACAAGATGCAACTTTGCCTGTTTTTTTTGCCAGTCAGTTGCAATATATGCTGCTTTGTTGTTTCCAATGGGAGAGATATTTTCTACGCTAGTTGTTGACATACTTGCTGCCTCTGGATCCTACTAGTTTAAACTAATTTGTGCTTCTCTCCTTCGCTGAATTGAGCTTTTGAAATACATCAAATACTTAACTAGCAACCTAAAAGCTCTCATCAAGCCTGACCTCACGGCCTCATTAGAATGCTGTTAATTCTATGTACTAAACCACTTGAGGTGCCGTTTGAACTCGAGGTATGAGGTCGTACCCGCTTAGATTTCTGCGTGTAGCCAGCGGCCGTCTCCAGCTTGTCCACGCATCGACGCATTTAGAGCGATGCAATCAAAACTAGTCTTACTGTCTGCAAAAGTTCACTAATAAAAACGTTATGTCCTGTAAGATAAGAAAATCACCTTTAATTTGATTAATATGACCGCACAGTCCATGTTTTCATTTCGACGCTTGAGCGTGCTTACTGACGCATCACTTTGGTGAGCTGTGCTCTTTCCGTGATTCGCCCTGCAGTTTTATATTCGGCACTTAGCCCCTGATTCATTTCGGAGAAGTATCATATGCCTACGAGTCCGGCATAGAGTCGGGTATGCACACAGAGACATATGCAGAGTAATTGTGGCGACCCCTACAAAGGCACAGTTTCGCAAGTGGTTGCATCGCCCGGACATATCGTGTTCATGTTTTTTTAGGAAATTCTGTTTGTCATCTAGGACATGAAGCAATAATCGCCCCAACCATGGTTACTGAAGACCCCACTAAGGTTTTATCGAGCTGCCTTGTCGCAGAAAGAATCTTTATTTGTTCGGCTCGAGATCCGTCAAAAGCAATCGTTGCGCCTCTGCTTGCGTTTAGGGATTGGCCTCCTGGCTCTCAGAATCTCTTAACTGGGTGTATGTCCAATGCCACTACATTAGCTGGTCCACCGATAGTTGCGTCGTCCTGGTGCCAGACGTCAGGCGGTCTTGGCGTGTGAGAGAGACAGTATCTGAGATACAGAGGCTAAACAATGCGACACTTAAGGGTGTCCCTGCTGAAGCTTTCTCGGTTTAGATAGGTGCCATCGTGGCCAAAGAAAACAGTGAGACCTCTCTTATACTATTGCCAAACCACTCGTAATACGTCTAGAATTTTTTTGCTCCACTTTCCGCACAAATAAGTCTTTGCGAACGGCGTTGAAAGCGCGGAGGTCCAATTTGACCATCATGCACATTGGTCCCAGCCTTCACCGACGCGCTCTGGCCTCATTGTGGCTACTATAATATTCGTATTTAACATCAAGACTCTCTTTGCCACCCGTCGTCTTAGAGTTAGCCCGCATGCCACAGGCCGTCTGAAGCCATCCATTCTCTGCAAAGTAGTAAGCACTGCTTCGTAGAATATCCAGAGGTAAAACGGTAGTAGCATGCCTTTCAACGCCTTTTCCGGTAACTGCGTAGGCTTTGCTTCAAATCCATGGGAGTGGTGTTGCACCAACTCCTACATCCTACTTTAATCTGGCATCATCCATCGTCTCATGTCTGCCTTGGTGCAGCTCAGACGCGTCAGCCAGACCGTTAAAGCCTTCCACAGCTCCGCCACCTGGGGATGCGTTGAGAGTCATAGCCTGGAGCGTCCCTGGCTGTCCCTGCCTAATCCCAAGGCTGGTTCACCTTTGCTGCCTATTCCCCCTTCTACCCTGTCACGGGTGCTCCCTCTCGACTGGATCGGGCGCTATTGTTGAAACGAGCTCTCCTGGCAGTTTCCTTGGCCACCTTTAAGGACATGATAGTCTCAAAGAAGGCACAGGACTCCCTCCACGCCTTCGCCGAAGTCAGCATGTGTGCTACAACCTTCTTGATCGGCTTTCCTCTCACGGTGATCGCACTCGCGTCTCTGGCTTCTTGAAGGGCTGGACACCGCAAAACTGTGTGCTCGACATCGTCCGTCTCACCCGATCTGCATAACGCGCAGATGTCGACACTCGACTTGTTAATTCTTACCATGTACGTTTGGAACTGGCCGTGCCCGGTCAGCACCTGTGTCGTACCATAAGACAGCTCACCGTGGTTGCAGTCGTACCACGCCTTCTGGTCAGGGATGAGGTCTCTGGTCCAGCTCCCCGCGGGCGGCCTCCGAGGGTCTCCCGGCTGCTCTGCGACCCATTCTTCATGCCACCGGGCGATTGTCCTCGATCTAGCCGTTGTTAAGTCTAGATCGCCATCCTTCCATCTTTCGGCCCGTTCACTTGCCAGCAGATCCCATGGCAGCATCTTAGACAGGACCAAGAAAGCCGCGGTCGACACCGTGCGGTAAGCCCGGCAGACACAAATGGCTACCGGCCACTGTGACGATCGAAGCGCTCTCCTGTTTCTTTGTGTCCTCAGCGCCATGTCTGCCCACACTGGAGCCGCGTATAGCGCTACCGACTCTGCTACACTGGCCAGCAGGCGCCGCCTGCCTTCTGTGCAGCCGCCGACTCTGGGTATTAACCGCGCCAGGCCGGCCGCGACCTTGTGGACTTTACCAGCCACATGCTGGATATGCGCCGATCCATTGAGACTTTTGTCGAGCACCACTCCGAGATACTTTGCTGTCCGAGCAAGCTTGACAGGATGACCGACGCCGGGCCCTGAAGCTGGTGCGACTGACCGCACTTCACCTAGTATCAGGAGGTCTGCCAAGTTATTATTATTATTTACAATTGTGAGGTGTGAACATGTACTCCTTGTATTCTCCTAGCTCCTAAATATCATTCCATGAAACCGACAATACAGCCGGCGTTTCCTCGGCACACTGCAAGCGACAGCAGTTGCCGTAGAAACTCGCCTTCGCGCCGGTTCCCTGTGAGATCTGTAATCCGTTGGGCCCAGCTCACTGATGAATCTCTTGGTTCCCTTGCTTACCGGACCCATTGTTTCCATAGATATTGTCGCTACGATGTAACTTGTCTTCAGTTCTTGGTACTTGCGTTTTTTCCCATTATCTGCGTGCTCGGCAACCCATCCCGCCTCTAGTGAACTGTGGCGTATAACGAGGGAGCCACTGTACAGGACACTGTAGCATCCCATACCAAGCATCTGCCGTTAGCCCATAGCGGGATTGTTACACCGTCAGGTCTTTTGTCGTCATAAAGTCCTAATCTGGGCTCGAGCGTACTTGGTATACCAGCTCTGCGTAAGGCATTATTATTATCATTATTAGTCTACAGTTGTGAAGTTCGAACGTGTCGCCTCGGTTCCGGCAAATGGTATTTATCGGCTCATTCCATGGCGTCGATTACAGAAGCGACATTGACTCTACACAGTCGAGAGACAGACGCTGCCTTACATATTCTCTCTCGCGCTCTGGTTCCCCATCGTTGCCGCCATTCTTCTGCCCAGATCCCGAATGAATCTTGCGCTCCGAGTCCGATTGTTGCCATAGCTACCTGTGGATGAAACGTTGCTTCGCTTACGGCAGATCCACACCGCTCATATTTGGAGACAGCCGTATTGCGACGACGTCCGGCTTTCACCACGAATATCCAGGTGCGCTGCTATTCTTCAGCTTGCTTCTCTAACCGATCCTTCTCCGATTGAGGAGCAGTCTCGTCATATTATACCTAGACGACCTCTTGCTGTGCCGACCCTGACCCGGGCGTGGTCGCCACGGCTCTCTAGACCATATGGAAATCAGCTGGATTTCTCTCGGCGACGCTCTTCTGCCAGGTAATTGTGCTAGCTTCTTTTAAAACGGGACTCTCTTCTAGCTCACCAACGCGTAGCCGTTCGAAAGTAGCAGCAGCTCGTCGACGACATGCTCGTGCTCAAAAAGGAAGATAGAGACAAGCAATTGGCGTAAGGCAAAACTTTTCTGGTGCAAGTCAAATGCCGCCTTGAAGGCTCCCTAGCTGCAAACCTGGCGGTCTCCGTCCGTTTCGGCCACACGTCAAGACCGGAGAGCGGTCTTGGGTGAGAGTCGAACCGGACGACAATTTTAGCACCGTGCTGTCAAACCCGAAGTTCAGCACTACATGCAGCCTCCGCCTAATGCTCGGCTAGAAACACCGCATGGCATCCCAGAGAGAGAAGACTATCCGAAATCTCTTCTGCTAATTTTGTGGTCATGTATTAATCCAGCGTATTACCGCAACAGGGTAAATAGTTCCCTTCACTACTTCCTCTGCCTTGTTTCTTATTCCTAACAATCGGGTCGTTTAATGTTTTCCAGCGTAGCTTCCATGAGGGAGGCTAAACCGGTTCTTGTGGTGTCGAGACTCTACTTCTAGATGCTAAGTGCTGCTTGTGGATGCATATCTGTCAAATGGTGATAAACCATTTGTAGAGTCTCTCTTGTAGTTGCGAGTATTTGTGACTTGACTTTGAGCCCACAAGTGTTCTTAGCTTAAGTTTCGACAGTCTGGGTCGACTTTTGTTATTCCTGGAAGGGCTTCCTTTATTACGTGCATGGCCTACTCGCGACCTTGAGGGGTGTTCTCAGTGATTAAAAATGTAGCTCGCTACAAGTTTTAAAGCATTACTGGTCGTAGATCAGCTGCGACCCCAAACTCGTACTGCATGCTGGCACCCACGCTAGTGCGGCATCATCGAGGTAACAAATATTATGACCCATCTATGTAAGTAATTTGGATATTGCGAGGCTGAAAAGGAGCCGGTTCAAGTGGGTCATCGTTGTTGGGCCCTCTGTTTCAGAGCTTATTGTTGCGCTCCCCTAAGACAGGGAAGGGGAGATCTCTGTGCCTCTTTCAAATGAGAGTTCTAAACAAAGCAGTGTTCAGAAACTTTATTTCATACCCAGTTCAGCTGGGACTCGCGCAGGCTTTGTGACGTTTACAGAAAAGGGGCTGCATGCAGGATTGCTTCGGCTTCCTCCCTGTGCAGCGACACCAACCTGATATGGTTGGTCTAAACGCTGTTAAAAAGGTTGCTTTTTTACTTGTGACTATGACTGTCTTTGCGGCAATTCTGCGGGAGGTTAGGCTGCCGGCAATTGTTGTCCATGGTGTAATCCTTTTTTCTAAAGCGATGAGGCTCGCGTCCTAAAAGGTAGGTAAGCAAAACGGCGTAAAATTTCGTTTTAGAACTAATCCAAGAAACGTCTTTAATTCGCCTAGCTCGAGATAAACCGACGACGATACAATCATAAGAAGTGTCGTGTCCGATAGCCGTATAATCCAGCTGTAAACGGGAAAGATTGGATTGCGTTTATAAGCAAAGTGTTGTCAATCGCAGCCGATCGTTTACGCTGGGGTGCTTCGAATAGGTTCTAGGCGCTCGTGACGGGACACTGGAGAAAGCTTGGGTATTCGTTCCTTGGCTCTGTATCTGTGTCTTAGTCAAAGAAGGCTAGGGCATCCCAGGACAACAGTGTTCTTGCGGAAAACCATACAACAACCGCCAGCGGAAAGCAGCGATATTGTACTTAGGGGATCCTGTAGAGTCGTCGGCTTCTGACCCGCAATGCCACTGAAAGTAGTTCTTCCGGCATTGGAGCAGAGACTTTGCACGGTACCTTAAAAATCTCATCAGCAATGCGAGCCTGTGGAAGTAGTGCTATACCACGACTTTCAATATAATATTAATGTAGCTACGTTTTACGTTGGCGTATTTTGCTATTTTTACCTAGCCAAGCCAACACCTTAGACTTTCAGGCAATCAAGTAGGTAATATTTCATAAACTGCAGGTTAACGTTATTGATTCTTCCACAAGAATGCAAACGTATTTTGGCAATGTACTATATTTACAAAAGGCTTTCAGCTTTTAAAACGGCACCTTGAAGAGTGACGGCTAGTTTCACGTGATACCTGCGTTCGATCTCGGAAGACAAAGGACAAGTCTCTTGATATATATATATATATATATATATATATATACATTGCTAATACACGTACATATTTTATTATTATTTACCAGACATATCCCAATGCCAACTCAGTTAACCGCGCAATCCTAAAGCCGAATTGATTGTTAGAGAAACATTGACATCGTTCAAGCGACCTTCCAGCTGCCGTTTAGCAAACTTTTTGAAGACTTTTGAGTTACGAAAGACACCAAGATAGCAGAGTCACCGTAGACTGTCTTGAAGCCCGTTCTGGAAATACGCTCATATCTCATTGCTGCTTGTAAGAGTGTGGAAGATATTCCTGCTCTTCGCCTCGTGTCTTGTGAGCCTGCAGCCTGGGCTTTTTAGGCAGCTTAACGGACGTCGACCATCAGAGTCGGCTAATTTGCTACACGACATACATAAGGCAGCGCCTCACCTAATCGCTGACACCATGCCAAAAGAGTTACGATCCACTATGGTGTTAAGCTGACAAAATGGCAGGGCTTGAAGCTATACCCCGCTAAAAGAATGCCGAGCCATTAAAAACGGCACGTTCTCTAATTGATGTACGGGCATCTACGTCGTATTTATCGGTGTCGTATCCGTTGTCGATTTCTTACTTTACAGGTATCGAGCGTATGTTGGTTTGCATTCTCTTCCAGAGGCCCAGGGTCAGGTCTGTCTCTTAGTCGTCTGCCAACAAGGTTGCTTTCTTTAAATCGGCTTTTGCATCTTTATTAACAAGTAAACGTCAGCCAAACAAACCAAATACATTCAATCATGAGCATAGCAGGCTGCGGCAATATATTTATGTACGTTGTTGTTTTTGTGTTAAGGGGTATCCCTTCGACGCCAAATTCCAGCAGCGTTTACTTTGCCCATCTCGTGAAAACAGACAGCCACCAACCACGAACTTCACTATATATTTATCTATCTATATATATATATATATATATATTTTTTTTTTTAGTTTTTCTGGTTTATTAAAATGACATTTAAGTGTTACAGCGAGATGTAATTAACTATCAACACTAGGGCTTGTGGGGAGCGCTACCAGTCGAGCTTATCCTCGAGGCAGCCCCTCATTGTGCCCATTATTGCTGCCGCATTGCCGCGTTGAACTGCCAGCGATAGTCGCTGAAGTAGAAACTCAAGTGCTCTTTTTTCCCCTGTAATATATATATATATATATATATATATATATATATATAATATATATATATATATATATACTTTTCTGTGTATACACATGCACCTCCACAGTGAGTCCGTTCGTCATCCGAGTTCCTCGTGGGTAGCCAGTCGATACAGTGATGCAGACAGGTAGGAGGTATTCATCCACTGTCACATTCAATCTCTCGCTCACACTTTGACACTTTGCCAGCTCTTGCCACAACAGCAGCAGCAGCAGCAACTGCTGCTGCTGCTGTCTTCCGATGGTCGAATGTGCGCGCAATCGGTGCTGTCCTCTGGCGGCAAACAACCGAAGCTAGCGAACACGGCCACTTTTCGATCCGCTCACCCATAACTCGCCCCCTTGCGCTTATAGGCGCTGCTACCACAACCACAACAACAACAGCGACAGCAGCAGCAACAACAACAACAGCAACAGCAGCAACAACAACAGCAACAACAACAAGCCACAAACACCGCCGCAACTCCCGTCACCAGTCAGTACGACGACGAATAACAACAATTCTAGGTGACTACAACAAACGAGTGCCTTTTTGCTTCGACGACCGGGCGGCACCAACAACAACAACAACAACAGCAACAACAACAGCAACAACAACGACAGCATCAATAGTAGCAGCAGCAGCAACAACAGCAACGACAACGACAGCAACAATAGTAGTAGCAGCAGCAACAACAAATCACAACCATAACAGCAACAACCACAACAACAATAACAACGACAGCAATAGCAGCAACAGCAACAACAGCAATAGCAGCAACAGCAACAACAGCAATAGCAACAACAGCAACAACAACAACAACAGCCTAGCACTGCTGACAATCAACCTCCCAGCATCTCCATTCGACTAGTCTCGATAAAGATGTACTACCACCAATCCAGAGGCGTCCCGAGGCCGATGGAGGGGGAAAAAGGTAAGAACCGAGATAGGGCCGGCGGCCAGATCCAACAAAGTGAGGACGACACAACAGTGTTAGAAAAACATGCCGCGCTCGCCCTATGCGGTGCTGTTGACGTCTCACTCGAGTGGCTACGGGCCGGCAAACAGATACAGATAAACAGACAGACAGACATGCAGCTAATAGCAACCGACGAATGCTATAATAGAGCTTCGACTTCAGTTCAGCTACTTGGGCTTTTTGTGTGAGCTGTGGTGACTTCAACGAGTTCACGTTAGTGTCTGTTAGCTGCAGCGCCTCACTGTACGACCGAGTCGAATTGGACTAAAATCATCGCTAAGTTGGCCTCTTGCTATCTCTCGCTGTTTCGGCCTCGATCTATGTCGATCATTTTGCTGTGTGATGATGTGCTACATACACACTTTTTGACTCCGAAAAAAATAAGACCAGCTAACCTCGCGGAAAGCGAAACACTACCATCAACGCGTGTGCGGACGACACCAGTTTCTGTGTAACTATCTATCTATTCGACTGCTTCAGCCAGTCCTCACAGCGAGTTTCTGTGAGCGACTTCGTGTGTCTCCTCGTATCTGTTCGGATCGATACGCTTTCGCGGATTGTTCGAATGTGAATGTGAGCGTTTTTTCTTTCGTTTTGCTCGATAAAACACCACCCTCTTAACAGTGCGCGTCACCGCAAAACCGAACCTTACCGGTCCGTCGTACGGAACGGTACAGCTACAGCGGCGCAATTGCGTTCATCTGACCAAAGTTTCAACTGCAATAAGTTTGACATCATCTGCAAGGCAGGTGCACGGTGACCACGTTATACGGAGTGTGTCGTTGTTAGGATGTTTGCCTGGAGTAAAGCTCTGCTCCTTGTTGTTACTGTTGTTGCGGGCTATCGTCTATA